>JAODPA010006194.1:0-13880 GCA_025585075.1 Nepenthes mirabilis | reverse complement strand
TTAAATTTTTATGGATGTTTAGTAAGTATCTTTCTTAATTTGGACTAATATTTTGAATGAATAATGTGACATTAGAGCCAATATAATTTATGGCTAATGTTAGGATCCTATCTATGATAATAATAATATTAATGATAAGTACAAAGATGTATGACATGGGACATCACAGATGGTATCAGATAATATTTAAGGAGATGATTTAGGTTGATTGATCATAATACAGAAGCTTAGGAATAGTTAGGACTAGATATAGCTTGTTTTAAATTTTTGGGTTAAATTTTATGACAGATAAACATTTGAACACACACGCTGACTGTTCCTTATGATTTGCTCAATAGGGAGTATAAAATGTCGAGTCGAAGACGAAATACTCAAAGTGGTGCTAATAATCAACCTACCAGGGAGGCCAATTATTTAAGTGTGCTTGGGAGAGTGGCCGAGGCACTAGAAGGTCTTGCACCAAGGAATGTGGCACCAACCCTGGTCCTGACAATAGCTCTGGCAAATCCAGGAATGCCGGCTTATGATCATTTTAACCACAAACAAGTCCCAGAGTTCATGGGGGAGTCGAACCCAATCAAGGTAGACATATGGATTCGGAGACTCAACAAGGTTTTCAAAGTTATCCGTTGTCTGGAGGAGGACAAGGTAACTTTCGCTTCATACAAACTTGAGGGAGAACCCGACCACTGGTGGGCAATGCCGAAGAGGGCCTTTGGGGTACCAGCGGATGAAATTTCTTGGGAGAGGTTCGAGGAAGCCTTTAAGGAGAAATACTTCTCTACCAGTCTTCGGGACCGAAAGGAGGAGGAGTTTGCCAGATTGAGGTAAGGGTCTTGCTCGGTAGCTGAATACGATGCCAAATTCACCGAGCTTTATGCTCCTTATGTGGTGGATAGCGAGGAGAGGAAGGAAAAAAATTTTCAACAAGGGCTGAGGACTATAATCCGAAAGCCACTTGTACTATTCAAATTGCAACGTTATGGGGACATACTGGAGCGAGCACTTCTGTATGAAAGGAATTGGGCAGAAGGAATTCTTCAAGAAGAGAAAGATCGGGAATGCAGGTTCAAGTTAAGGATCCCACGGAGTAGCAAAAGGACCAACAAAAAGGATGAGGATAACAGATAAAGGGAAGGGAAGGGAAGCGGTACGGTTCAAAGGACACCGCAACATCCAATAACGAAACCATCATGTCCTCAATGTGGGAAGTATTGCCCAGGAAAGCCATGCTACAGGGCAATAGGGGCTTACTTCAAGACAAGATCAGAGATTTTCCTCTATTTCAGAGCGAGGCGAAGAAGCCTACTATATAGGGTAAAGTTTTTGCAGTAATGACTCAATAGGTGGAGGCATCTCCAAATGTGGTTGAAGGTATTATCCTTATTTATGATAACTCAGCCCATGCACTATTTGATTCGGGATCCACCCATTCATTTGTGTCACCGCAATTTGTAAAGTATCTCACATTATCACCATAAAATCTAGACTTTTCTTTAGTAGTGTTAACACCAACAGGGTCATCAGTCACTACTGATATTGTGTATCTAAAATGCATGGTGGAAATTAATGGGCAGAACATGGAGGCGAATTTAATTTTACTAAATATGTGTGATTTTAACGTAATACTAGGGATGGACAGGTTAATAACCTATCACGCCAGTATCAATTGCTTCCATAAACGGGTACATTTTGAGATTCTAGGGTGTGAATCATTTCACATTCAAGGAATAAAGCTAGAGGAGACGCTTATATTAATCTCTACCTTACATGCTCGACATCTAATACAGAATGGATGTCAGGCTTATCTGATCTATGCCAATACCACTGAAGGTCATAGTATGTCGATCAAGGATATACTAGTGATCTGTGAATTCGAAGACATATTTTTCGAAGACTTGCCTGGCTTACCGCCACATCGGGAGATAGAATTCGAAATTGAGCTTATGCCAAGATTAGGCCCAATTTCAAAGGCACCGTACAAAATGGCGCCTGATGAACTAAAAGAGTTGAAACAGCAATTACAAGAGCTGTTGGATAAGTGTTTTATCAGACCAAGTGTGTCTCCTTGGGGCTCACCGGTATTGTTCGTGAAGAAAAAGGATGGGACCTTACGACTATGTATCAATTATCGTGAACTGAATAATATCACAATCAAAAATAAATATCCGTTGCCACAGATTGACGATCTATTCGACCAGTTGCAAAGGACTCAAGTATTCTCCAAGATTGATCTTCGCTCTGGTTATCATCAATTGAGAATCAAAAAGAAAGATATACCAAAGACTACCTTCCGGATAAGGTATGGCCACTATGAATTCTTGGTTATACCTTTCAAACTGACTAATTCCCCAGTAGCCTTCATGGACCTGATGAATCGGGTATTTCGACCATATTTGGCTAAGTTCGCGGTTGTATTTATTGATGACATTCTGATTTATTCTAAGAGTTCTAAGGAGCATGAGATGCATCTGAGGATGGTGCTCCAAATTTTACGAAAGGATAAATTATATGCATAGCTGAAGAAATGTGAGTTTTGGCTCAAGGAGGTAACATTTCTAAGCTATGTTGTCACCCAGAATGGTATTTTTGTCGACTCAAAGAAAATCGAAGCAGTTACTGGTTGGAGCTGACCTGCCACAGTAATTGAAGTGTAGAGTTTCTTGGGCATGGCGGGATATTATCGTAGATTTGTAGAAGATTTCTCCAGAATTGCTATGCTACTTACCCGACTGACGAGAAAGGAAGTTAGGTTCGACTGGACAAAAGACTATGAGCAGAGCTTCCAAGAGTTAAAGAAGCGGCTAACATTCGCTCCCATTCTCACAATTCCGGCAGGAGTAGGCGGGTTCGTAGTATATTGTGATACCTCTAAAACTGCACTAGATTGTATTCTAATGCAACATGGGAAAGTCATAGCCTATGAATCACGACAGCTAAAAGTTCATGAGAGGAACTACCCTACTCACGATCTAGAACTGGTGGCAATCGTATTTGCTTTGAAGATCTAGAGGCATTATTTGTATGGTAAGAAGTTCCTGGTATATTCAGACCATGAAAGTCTGAAGTACTTATTTTTATAAAAGGAACTAAATATGAGACAGAGGCAGCGAATTGATTTTCTAAAAGACTATGATTGTGAGATCCAATATCAACCAGGCAAGGCTAATGCAGTAGCAGATATTTTAAGCCGCCAAACATGTCTTTTAGCGAGGTTACAGATAAAGGAGATGAAAATGCTGGAGAACATGCAGCAATGTGGCATCCAGCGGTATGTCAAGGGCAACCGAATAATCTTGTCATATCTCAGATCTAGCCAGAGATATTACAAAGGATCAAAGATGGCCAAATGAAGTACTCCTTTCTAGCAGAGATTGCTAGAGATCTAACTCAGGACTATCGAGTTGACTTTAATATCTTAATATCCATGCTGATGGAGTCTTGAGATTCTGAGATCGGCTCTGCATGCCAAATGATCAAGAAATCAAGGGGAAAATTATGAAGGAAGCCCATCGATCACAGTACACCATTCATCCGGGAATCAATAAGATATATCAAGACATGAGAAAGATGTTTTGGTGGAGAAGTATGAAGTAGGAGATTGTGAATTACATCAAGAAATTTCTAGTTTGTCAACAGCTCAAGGCAGAATGAAAGAAGCCATCAGGGTTCCCACAATCATTGCCAATTCTGAGTTGGAAGCGGGAAGATATAACAATGGACTTTGTCATGGGTTTGCCGAGGTCATCTAAATATCATGATGCTATCTGGGTGATCGTCAATAGACTCACTAAATCGGCACATTTCCTGACTATTCGGACCATGTACTCACGAGATCGGTTAGCTCAGATTTATATAAATGAAGTTATCATACTGCATGGAGTACCTGCATCCATTGTGTCGGACCGAGATCCACGGTTTGTTTCTAAATTTTAGAAAAGGCTACAACGAGAACTCGGAATAGAGCTAAAATTCAGTACGGCTTATCATCCACAAACCGATGGACAATCAGAATGGACTATTCAAATCCTAGAAGATATGTTAAGAGCTTCAGTCCTAGAAATGGGTAGAGGTTGGGACAACTATCTGGCCTTAGTGAAATTTGCCCATAACAATAGCTATCAAGCCAGTATCAGAATGGCACCATTCGAAGCTCTTTATGGAAGGAAATGTTGATATCCAATCCATTGGAAGAAATCAAAGATAGATAACTTCTAGGACCGGACATCATTAAGGAAACATCCGAGAAAATTAAATTAGTCCACAATAATCTGAAGACTGCCCAAAGCCGCCAAAAGAGCTATACTGATCAGAGAAGATTAGTTTTACAATTCAACACTGGCAACTATGTTTTCCTAAAAGTATCACCAACCAAAGGAACAATGAGATTCGGAATGAAAGGAAAGCTCAAACCAAAATTCATAGGTTCCTTTGAAGTCTTAGAAAGGATTGGAGAAGTGGCCTATCGATTGGCCTTATCACCGAGTCTAACAGAGGTACATAATATATTTCATGTATCGATGCTACGAAAGTATGTACATGACCCGGAGCATATCATAAATTTTGAACCTTTGGTGATCAATGAAGATTTATCTTACACTGAACAACTAGTGCAGATTCTGGATAGGAATGATCAAATTTTGCATAACAAAGTCATTCCACTTGTCAAAGTTCTATGGACAAATCATTCATCTGAGGAAGCTACAAGGGAACGTGAAAAGGATATTCGAAAAGAGTACCCTCATTTGTTTTCTCAATATGTGTAATTTTATTAAATTTTGAGGACAAAATTTTTGTAAGAGGGGGAGAATTGCAAAGATCACAATCCCGTAAACCAGGAACGTAATTCAGGATGACTTATATAATTCAAATTATGATGAAATTAATCCAAAATAGTCTTTGACAAATATACTAGCCCCCTATGTCTTAGTTTTTGGCCTACTCACGCCTGATTCCTTTAATTTAATTTTCAAACCTAAAAGTCAGAGATTTAATTCGGGATGTGTTAGGCAATCCAGATTTTGACATAAATAATCCCAATTGATCATTGACAGGTAGACTAACTTCCCATGTCTTTGTTTCCCAAACCCTAATACCCAATCATTTTTAATTGCCCTTCAAACCCAAAAGCCAGGGATGTAAATCAGGAGATGATAAGAAATTCGGTTTGGGATGAAATTAATACTAGATGATCTTTAGTGTCTATACTAAGTTTCCATGTCCTAAATTTCCACAAACGCATACCTGAACACCTTAAATTCAATCCTTCAAGAAAATAGGCAAAATGAAAAAATTCAGCAACCGAGGGGGACTTGGACAAATTCGATTTGGCAGCTGTGCCAACGGAGAAATTAGGTGGATATTTCACTCCATTTTAGACTATAGTAAGTATAAAATATAGTAAATTAAGGATACACTATATATTAATAGAAAAAATGAGGAAAAGAGGCATGAAAGGTGGCATGCATCAGTAGCCAAATTTCTCTCCCTTCCAAGCAGCTCTTTGAGTAGCTTAATTAGGATAAGTTTTTCCACAAGTAACACTAAGTATTACCCCTAAATTGTATCATTAGCATTGCTTAATAGAAGGATGGTGAATCAGCTAAACACAGGTTGCAATCTGATGCAACCCCGAGCTGTTGCTGCATGCAAAATTTGGAGGAGTGACATGAGGGTTTAGGGGATAAGATGAGTAAATTTATTTAAGGCCTGAATAGGGTAGAAGAAGGGAAGAGATGAGAGATTGTGAAGCACAAAAAAAATCAGGGGTAAAGTAAGGGAAGAGAGGAAGGAAACCAAGAGGCAACAATGAGAAGTTCAGCTGAATAATTGGCAAGTGTACTTTGACCGTTTCCTTGCTTGTTGAGCAATTTTTGGCTAATTTCTCTCGAGTATTTTTTATCCAATACTTGCATATGCGCCCTTAGTTACCATAAATTTATGAGGAGTTACAATAAAAAATTAAAAATGGGTGAACCAGCCCTGGACACATGATAGTGTCCAAAATCGAGTTCTACTGTGGCAGTTCCTGATATTTAATTCATATCGACCACTAAATGGCCGAATTAGCCAACGACCAAAACTGGTCAAATGATCCTTATTTAATGAAGTAAATGTGGAAAAGCAAAATGAGCCCCTGAATCATCCAAGAAGGGGTTCAAAATCGGATCCAAACTCAGCTGCAGAACCGGCTTATTAGTTCTGTTGATGTTGAAATTTCAGTTTCTGAAATTTAGCCAAACATGCCCCAAAATGTGTTAATCTGGAGTCCAACCTGACCCGATTTGCTAGTATTATGTGTGGACTATTACTATATAAACCAGCAGCCCAATAAACTTTGGGCCGGATACTGAACCGGACCCATGAACAGCAAGGGTCTCGCTGAACTACTTCTGTGAGTAGTTGGAGAAATAATTTTAAATAAAATACAACCCAAATTCAAAATGGGTCAAATCGGTACCAAAGTTAGCTAAGACCTTGGAGGTGATTTTCAAGTATTGCCCCATAAAAATCGGATCCAAATTAAATATAATTTGGACCTACAAAGTTGGAACAAAATTGGTCTACATCAGTAGATGCTCATGCAGAACCTATTCTGGGAATTTGGCCTAAACCAAACAATATTTTGACTTGGACCGGCCCCAAATCGAATTTATTCTTAAGTCCCTTGACTATAAGAAGACGCCCCTAACATGTCAAAAATCGGCCCGATTGAACCATAAAAAAATTAGGGAAGCAAAACTATCCTGGACAGTTCTGCTGAAAACCAAAGGGGCAGTCTAGGTTGACAGACTGAACCGGCAACCATCCGATCACCAAACCGGCTCGACTTTGGGCACAAAATAGCTAAGACCCATATCCATGTTGTGTATAAACGGCTCATGATAATGGGCTATGCAACTCACTGAACCGGTCCCTCAAATCCTTTCCAGAATCGGTTTAGCTTAAATATTAATTTGGGCCAATTATTAAAAAGGGTCAAATCGGGCCCAAATTTGACTAAAATTGACTGAACTAATGACCAATCGACCTAAAAAGGATATTGGGATATTTATAAAAAAATTTGGGCTCAAAATAATTAGGAAACCTGGTCCCAGGCCTTAATTGAACCGATTTACATGAACCGAAAAATTTCTGAAATATGAATAAAATATTAAACTAGCTCAAGACCTACTCCGACTTAACTTACTAACATTAATAAGTATTGAATTAAATTATTTAAGCTCCAAAAAATTAATTGGCCCCCAAGTAGATTAAAAGACACTAAGTATGAAATAAAGTTTCGTGTGTATTTTTTCTGCATGTTCAAGGCCTATAAGATATTATATTTGGACATCATTTACTTATATTTATGAAAATTTGGAAGGGACTCTATGAAAATATTAAAAAATTCAGTTATGTCCAATGACGTTTAGTTAAGTTTTGTTATGTTCGGTTATAGAAGATCCCTTTAAAGTTAAAAAAAAGGAAAATTTGATCATGGATCTTTTTCAGGGGGTCATATTCCCTAGCATGCCTTAAGATATTACAGTGAAAAATTAAAGAATTGATTTTACACGGTCCGTCAGTTTCAGCCCCGTCTACCGAAATTATAGATAGTACCGCTCACATCGAGGTGTAAGAATGAGGACAAGAATTAGATTTTGGAATTAAGCACAATCCCAATTATGAAAATAAATACAATCTATCCTATTACTAGAATATTTGTCTTAGATTGTATGGATTAATATAATCCTTTTTTTGATTTATATGCTTCGTTAGCTGGTGAGGCTTACTGCCCTGATCTCTAAAGATAAGGAAAAATAAATATAGTCAATAAAAGCTAAGAAATAAAGAAAGATAAATGCATTACATTTTATATATCCTCTCCTATTTATATATGTTAATGTATATTCTGTATAAAATATATGCCTTTGTATGTTATATACACTGTTGAGTATTTGGCTCACTCGTTTGCTATTTTAACTTCCCTTCAGACAAGTCTCAAGAAATGATGAAGGACAAACAAGATTAGGAAAGAAGTTTGAGGTGTCCATAATTTTGTTATGACGTATATGTTATACTTGGGATGATGAAAGTAAAAAAAATATACTGTATGATATTGTATTTCAAACATGTTATATTTTGATGATAATGGAATTACTTTCGTTATGAAATAGAATATATGCTTCTGTCAGGTTTAAATTCTTATAGATGTTTAGTAAGTGTCTTTCTTAATTTAGACTAATATCATGAATGAATAATATGATATTAGAGCCAGTATAATTTATTGTTAATGTTAGGATCTTGTTTATAATAATAATATTATTAATGATAAGTACAATGATATATGACGTGGAACGTCACACTAGACCTCCTTGATCAAACCTGTATCGAGTAACTTCTTCACCTCTTCCCAAATGGCAACCAACTTTTCTATGGAGTGGTTTCTTCACTTTTATTGGATAGGCTTATGATCCGGATTGAGGCACAGCCTATGAACCATTACTCCAATCAGTATCCCCAGTATATTAGTAGGAGTCCACATAAAGATATCAAAATTGTATCGAAGGAAGGTGATCAGTTTGTCATGTAAGGGCCCTGCTAGTGAGCTCCTGATCTATATGTATTTCTCGAGATTGCTGAGGTCCAATGGGATTGGTTGCTCACCTTGCTGGACTGGGCTTATTGAAAAGTAGCTTCATCCTAGTGACCGAAATCTTTGGTCAATCCATCTGGGTTTGTTTGAGTAACTCGGGACAAATAACACATCCAGTCGGTCACTTAATTGCCCAGAACCTCTCCGATGCCACATGCTGTTAGAAATTTCATCTTTAGGTATGGGATTGACGTTACTACCCCAAAAATAGTCAGGCAGGGCCGTTCCAAAATAACTTTATAGACTAAGGATAGGTCAACATTAGGAATGTGAGCATTTGGGATGCTGTTTTTGGGTATATTCCTAATGTGATCTCTAGCTGAATGGTTCCTTAGATAGGCATGGGCTCATTATCTAGTCTGTATAGGGGTCCATCGACCAATATCATCTCGCTCTTTTTTAATCCAAATTTAAAGAATACATCGATGTACAGTAAATTATGAGAGCTTCTATTATTAATAAAAACTAGTTTTAGTTGATAGTCAATTGTACCATTTGAAATAAGCACAGATACAACCAGAGAGTCAAAATAAAAAGTTATTACATGTGTCATATTGTCATTACTAAAACTAATTACATCATCCCTAACTCTTACCATCAACTTCTTGCTACTGAAAGTTTTTTCCGGGCGGTCTGAGGTTTTGCTCTTGGGGAGTCTCAAGGTCACTATACTAACTACCCCAGCCGCAACCCGATTTCTCCGTTGCTGCTACTCTAGCTGATCTTCGTCTACTCTGCCAGGAGCTTGCCTTAGTGAGGTGCTCCTTTCAGATGAGGGTCACGATTTCTCTCTATAGAGTCAGCCAGTCTTCCATACTGTAACCTAGAGATCGATGGTAGTGGTAGCACTTCGACCGATCTCCTTCCTCCAGATTTTTGGATGGCTTCAACCACTTTTGAAATTTTTTATCTTGATCTGCATGAGGATGTTGGTCAAAGAGTTATTCAAAGGGGTCTAGCTCAGGGATCTAAACTCCCTCTAAGTGCCCGACTCCATCTTGGGTTGCTTCTTGGGTTCTTAGAGTTGACATGGTCTCCATTATTCCCCTTCTCGTTAGTCAGCCCCTCGCAGAAGTGGTCTGTGCGCTTTGGCTGCTTCACTTTGTTGGCCTTCTTGGCGGCTATGTAAGTGCAGGCGATGGTCTCAACCTCCTAGAAAGTTTTGGGGTCCTGATGGATTAGGTATTTGAAGAAATTACCTGACTCTAAAGTCACTATGAAGGCATTCAACTTCACCTTGTTGATAAGCTTGGATATCTATCTGGCCTCAGCGGTGATCTAAGTCAAGAAGCACTTTATACTTTTGCTTAGCCCCTAGTTGGTACGGACGAGGTGCCAAGGTTGCTTTCTTTCCCACTAATTGGAGGCAAATTGTGATAGGAAACTATTAGCCAGCTGCTCAAATGTCTAAATTAAATTTGACTGTAGGTGATAGAACCAATTCTGGGCGTCCCCTTTAAGGGTTAGAGGAAGCACAGATACATAGTGGCATCATCCAGGCCCTGGAAACCCAGCAAGGTATGGAAGTAATCCAGACGATCTATCGGATTAGAATTCCTATCATAGGGCTCCAAAGTCAACATCTTAAACTTGCGAGGGAGCGACTGAGTCCAAATTTCCATGGTGAATGGCAACCTTCTCAAATTTGTAGCGTGCCTGTTCGCATTTCCTTTGAACACGTGTTGCTTGATTTTCTTTATTTTCTCCTCTATTCGTAGAGAGAACACAATCCTTTTTACATTGAAGAAGGTTTAGAGAGAGCCGCTGGACTGGGCGGCTATTGGCTTTGACCGACCTAGTGCTGTAAGAGGTTTCCTCTTGGATTGGGGGCCTTCTGTCATCATGGGAGCAGTGAGGATTCCATCATTCTAGGCTTTCATCCTGCATCCTGTGACTTAGTCAGTCCTCCAATCGTATCCGGGCCCTGTCGATCGAGGTTGCTTGGACTTCGAGGTCATCAAGCTGCTGTATCTTCTCAACCAAGTGCTTCTTCCTTCAATTCCTCCACTTTGAAGCTAAAATATGGGTGGTGGAGGAGGGATCCCCCAGCCGTAGTCTGTCCAGGCTCGTGCAGAGGGTTAGGAGCATTTTGGACATATTGTCCATCTGAGCAACAAGCGCTTATATGTTTGGGGCCGATCATTCATTCACACGGCTATCCGCAGAAGGGTTGTCGCCATGGGAGGTGAATTCTTTGGCCGAATTGCTGGTTTGTGTCTTGGTGTTGATGATGTTTGCCTTCGTGAGTATGGTGGTTAGACTTTTCAGTCGTTTCTCATAAACGGTGCCAATGATGCATCTTTAGATTTAGTTTGCTACACGGATTAGAAAATCACTCGATTTTTTTAGCAGGTCGAATTAAGGCGGGTTCAGTCTCTGTTTCAGATATCTTAGATCCTACACACTATAACAAATCAACGATAGATGAGAGAATGGTGGGACTCGCTCTCCAATATATCATCCGACACTCAAATCAGAAATCTTTCTAATTACGGAGAGAAAGATGAAGATGCAAGTAATGCATGAATGCACGAAGGAGGGGAGATTGAGTGTGGATTGGAGAACTTGGCTTCGAGGAATGCACTCGATGGGGAGCAATTTTGAGAGAAGGTGCACTCATGGGTTGAGTAGCTTAAGAGATAGAGCTCTTTGGTCTTTTGGGGGCGCTTTTGTGTAGAAAATTACTCTGTCCCCTTCCCTAGGGGTGAAGGGATACTTATAGGGTTAGAGGTAGTGCAGCCTCCCTTGGGCCTCGCGGCTGATTGTTGGTTGCTCTAGCAGATTCGTTGAGCCATCTCCATGATCGTGTGTGGGGCACATATGGTAACAGTTGCCCTTTCGAAAATGTTCTTTCCTTTGTTAGGGTGATCATAGATGTCGTCGTATAATAACTGCCTTCTAAAGTGATTTGTTGAGCTGTTACTATCATTTTAGGGAGATGCACGATCCTGAAAAATATTTTGAGAATATTTGCTGAGCTACTCGGGGTGGTTATGGCAAGTGTCGCCTACAAATTGGAGCTGCGTTGTCAATGTTTGATGAGCTGGGAGGGTTTCCACGGATCAACCCTGATTCCCGTTCCCTGTTAAATAGTCTCAGGCCAACCCGCTTGAGCCAACCACATCGCCACTTGATCTCGAGCTTCGTGGGGCCGTTCCGTGAGCTGCTACCTCCTGGGCCATTCCTCTATTAGTGGGCTTAGTTTTCGGGCTGGTGTACTTATGGTCGTATCCATCAGAATTATTATTCAAGTTGTTATTATAGATTTTATTTAGCTAACTTTACATAAACTGCAATTAATTATTTAAGTATTTTATAAAATTTGCCTAAAAAAGTTGGTTATTTAGTTAAGCAGTGTGCTTACATGTAGAATACCTCAATTTACCTTGGAACAATTTGATTACTAGTAAAATAAAACTAGGTATATAGAAAAAGTTGGTTAACTAAGCCAAGACGTGACTTTGAAAGAGTTTAAATATTTTTCATTTTTATACAAGATCTTGGACAAAAATTAGGTCAAAGTGTCAATCACCAAACATTATAGAGCGGGACATAATTAGGAAGCCCAGCAAATTTTTGATCTTGTTACATATCTCAATTGTTTTTATAATTAAATTGATGCAAATAAATAAATAAGGATATGTGAATATAATATCTTCTTTGCACAATTATCTTTAGTGATATGGTTTCAAAGAATATTATCTTTAATTTGAATAAAAGGGGGAAATTGAACAAAAAAACCATGACATCAAACATCATAAGATCCAACATGTTTTAAATCAATAAGAAGTCTGAAGAAGCTTTACCAACTTTTTGATCACGCCAAAGTAATGTGATATTAAACAATGCATTAAAGATCTTAAAACCTATAAGAAATATCTCAAAAAAATGTCGCCGTGTGTGCTTTATTATGTTAAGTAGCATAATTGATGATCTAATTGGTGGATTTAAAGAGCATGCAACAATTCAAGTGGTATGAAATTTTTTAAGGATTAAATTTGTCAAAACATCTGCCACTAGACTTTGTTGATTGGTTATGAAGTTTGACTCGTGTAATATGTACTTCAGACTTATAATAAAGTGGCATCTAATATTAACGTCGACTATGATCCACAAGTTTAAGATTGTTGAAAATAGTCTCACTAATGACTAGTGAGAGGTTGAATTGGATTTGTGAAATATCATTAAATTCCTATTAGGAGTAGAGACATAAAAGTGGGGACCGGAGATAGTGTGTATATATTTAGGGTCAATACTTATAAGCTAAATTTGCATATTGGATGTACTTTAGTAGTCCATGATGTCTAATATGCTTCAAAGATACAATGAAATTTACTTTATGCAATCATTTTGATGAGACCTGGTTTTCAATTTTGTTTGAGAATAATGTCATTTTACTTTATTTGGGTACAATTTATCATGAATCTAGTTTTATTTGATGATTTTTATAGTATTAGATTTGAATTACTATGGTATGATTTATCTATTTACTTAACTTTTGATGATAATGTGAATAGGGACATGGGACATAAAAGAAGGAAGTGGAGACATAGCAGTGAGGAGTGGAAATAGCATTGATGTGTTTAGAATTAACACTTACAAGTTAAATTTGCATGGTGGATCTACTCTATTACTCCATAATATGTAATATATTTCAAAAATACAATAAAATTTACTTGATGTAGTTATTTTAATGAGACTTGGTTTTTAATTTTGTTTCAAAAAAATTATTGTTTTACTTTCTTTAGGTACGACTTATCATGGATGTGTTTTTATTTGATAATTTCATTGTACTGCATTTGAATTACTATGATAATAATGATTCATTTATTTATTTAAAGTTTGTTGATAATGTATAATGTACTGGATTCTAAATATCGTAATTATGAGTAATTAACTTAATATAATTAAAATTAGGCTTAAGTGTATGCAAAAAATTAGTATCGGAAGCGAAATGATGGGTCAGGAAACCCAACATGTGGGTGGCGCCCAAGGTGTGCCTAGGGTGAGTTCGAGCAGAATGCCCATGCCCAAGGCATGCTCGAGTGCGCCTGGGGCACGGGTAGGCAGAGCTGTCACGCTTGATGAGTGCTAGATCCGTGCTCGATTGGTGCTCAAGTGTAAATCTGTTATAAAGCCCCAACGGCTCTTTTTTGCGTGATTTTTCACATGGATCTGGGGGACAAAGAGTGAGAGAACGCAAAGGAGAAGAGAGAGAAGGAGGAAATTGAGGCTCTCGGGG
>JAODPA010006183.1:0-13883 GCA_025585075.1 Nepenthes mirabilis | reverse complement strand
CTTTAATTATGTAAATTAATCTCAATCGTTCATATTTTACTCCCCAATTCTTACCCTCGAAATGACTAAATAAGTGGCGCCCAAATGTTTGCGGTGATGGATCCATTTGCGAATCCATGTTCGGGAGGAAAACCCGCCCGCCGGACTGATTGGATTGCTGAAACCCGACCCGACAAGTCTCAAAAACCCCACAAAACCCTCTTTAACCACCTCTCTCCACCTACCGCCCCGCCTTTCGCTCATTTCCTCTGTCTCTTTTTTCTACCCTTTTCGTCTATGTTGGCCGTGCCCTAAAGCCTCTGCTCTTCTTGTACTTAACCGCTCCGTGTTTCAAATCTCACTCTGAAACGCCTCGAGCAGAGAGAGATAGCGAGTAGAAGCGTCTGAAGAAGCAGAGGTACGACTAATAATGGCTGGGATTGTTCCTCCAACAATGGGGCAAAAGGGGCAGGAGACGACGTCGTCTAAGGTCGAGGAGAAAGTGGATTACTTGAATCTCCCGTGCCCGATTCCTTATGAGGAGATCCACCGCGAAGCACTAAGTCAGTATCCATTTTTACTCAGGGAACTATATTTAGGGAAGAAATGGGATTGCTTGGTTTACTGTTATTTAGCAATAAATCAGTAATACAGTAAATCAATGCCATTAGTTAGTGTTCTTTCATGCATGTATTTATGAGTCAGCAATTTTGATTTGTTATGGGTTGCCTGCTCTTTAATATTTAGAGGGTTTATATTGTTCTAATTATAGCCTGGATATTGGGAATCGGTCAACAATCTGAAGTCCCATCCTTAGAAAAAGCTGATTTCATCTATGTTTTAATTTTAAACGTATCCTTGGCTTATATATTAGTAAAACGTTGAGTTGCTGATTGCTGGACTGACATAGTGAAACTTTCCTATGGTTAGCAGACTGAATGTTCTTGTTCCCTTGATGAGCAGAGTAGTGGTTTTTAAGTGTTGTCATGTTAATCTGCACCTTTTACATGAATCCATATATTTTGTTTGTACATTGTTATGTTTAAACACACATTTTGAACTTGTTCAAAATGCTGCAGTGTCCTTGAAGCCAGAACTATTTGAGGGGATGCGCTTTGATTTTACCAAAGGACTTAACCCGAAGTTTGCACTTAGCCACAGGTAGTTTGGGTCCCATCATATTGATTGTTCATTTCTTTCTGAGTTATGAATTCCTAATAATGCTATTTGTATGGATGAAAATATTGGTATCAGTATTTGTGTCGCTCGCAGCCATATTGGTATCGGGTATATCGGAAGGAAAAAAGTTTTCAAAGATCGTAAGTTGACAAAGCTATGTAGGTCAATATGTGTACAATATATCACCAATACAAAAACATAAAGCGATGCTATTTCAGTTTCTAGAAATATTGGTATCAAATGTCCCGATATCGATATATATTGGCCAATGTTTGCATTAATATCTATCTGATTTTACGAAATTTGGTTTTTGGAGATTGATTTAATGCCTGTCTTCTGAATGTTTCAACAGTGTTTTCATGGGGCCTACAGAAATTCCTTCTCAATCTTCTGAAACAATCAAAATTCCTACTGCCCACTATGAGTTTGGTGCTAATTACATAGACCCAAGGGTAAATTCTATCATGCGTCCAATTTTTTTTGTATCAAATTGATGATCCTGGAATGCTAGCTTCTTCCATGAATTTCAATAACTCTTTGGGGCTATTGATGGGGGTATTTCAGTTAATGCTTGTCGGGAGGATATTGACTGATGGTAGACTAAATGCAAGGGTCAAGTGTGATTTGACTGATAATCTTACCTTGAAGGCCAATGCTCAGGTAATTAAGCTTTCTTTTAGCTTATTGGAATCCCCTCCCCCCTTTTTGTTAATGTGGTTCATTTTAACGTGTGAGCTTGATTCCGGCATTTTTTCCAGCTTACGAATGAACCTCACATGTCGCATGGGATGGCCACTTTTGATTACAAGGTAAGGTATCTTACTCAGTAAAAATATTTAATTCTTTCCTTTTGTGTACCTATTTGAGACTAAAATGTCTGTATGGGGTTTGTTCTGTTTGAAGCACTTTGTTCTTCATGCTTGTTTACTCTTTTCTTTTTTCCTGAAATTTTTATCACTTCTTAGAAGTTATTTACTGCATGGGAATTTTTTGAGCATTGTTTCTCTATACTATTATAAAAAATTGGAAATTAATTTTAATTCCCACACTATGAAAAAGATAAAAGATCTTGAGAGCCAGCACCAGCCTCTTATTCGACACAATTTCTCAGCACGTGTTTCGCAGGTGATTTATTCTTCACCTCTTAAATTCTTTTTTTTTTTTTTTTTACGATATATAACACACTAAGGTTTGTGAATTTAAATTGGCAGGCAGGAATTTTTTTCCCAAGTGAATGGAATTGCAAATTTGGTTTAATTTTAGATGTGTATGTTGGGTGGGTTGGGTATGGTTTGTGTTGGGTCATTTTGGGTCCAGGCCACCCTTTGGTTAGGTCACTTCGGATCTGGATTGTCAGGGTCGAACATGATTTTTTCTTGGTTTTGATTTTGTGCTTGTTTTTAGGTCATTTTGAGTTTGGGCTCAGGCCATTTGGTCTCTGATGTTTTCCTTGTTTTTTGTTACTCAGATTTGGATTTTTCATCAATGCACAATCCAATAAATATCGGGTGGTTCCAGTTCGACTTTTTTGTGCATATAATTACTACCAATTACGCACATGTCACAGGCAGATTTATCAAATTTGCAATATAAGATATTCTACAATTTCATCCAATATACTACAAGAAATGGAAATATGCATCAAAAGATAAAATTTCAATACATAATAGCAGTAATAGTAGTAGTAGCAACAACAATAATAATAGTAATTGCATTTGTAATAGTAATGATTACAATGATTGACATCATATTTTATTTTTTGTTTCTTAGCACAAGTTATTGATGGAAATATCAGTATCAATTGCGGTCATGGTCATATTAATGTTGGAGACATCAAATAATATGTATTTATATCGAATATATTGGAAGATTTTTTTAAAGAATTGTAAACTGATGTACCATATTGGCCAATATACCGGTGAAATATCATGCATATTAACCAATATTTTGAATATCTGTTGATATATCGCCTATACAGAAACTATCACAATATTGTTGCGATATCAGAAAATATCGATATCATGGGTGCTTGATACTAATATATATTGGCCGATATTTATATCAACCGCAATAATATTATTATTGTTATATTTATAGTCATGTAGCAATAGTAGCTGATAGTCATCCTTATAATAGTTGCTATTATAGCTACTGTAATACGAATAAATAGAAACAACAATAGTTGTTGTTATAGTTATTTCTGTTGTTATTATTTATCAGAAGTACTGTTATAAATCACTAACCTTCTTAAGGTTTCTTATGCTAAGTGTTTCGGCACCAAACAATTCCTATTAAATTTTCAGACCTACAATTCCATCACAAGAGAATGCTTTTTAAAACTTCTCTCTTAGAGTTTCAGCACCCCCAAAACTTTGAACACTTGAAGGAACAACCAGTCATCCCGAAATTCCTGGTAATTGGACTTATGGTGAACTAGAGGAAATTTGGTGCTTGACCATTTGTTTCTTTCTGATAATTTCACTACATAATTTTGTTACAAACTTATTCAGACCCAATTGCACGAATAATAAGTTCATTGTTCTTTGTCAATTATACTTTCATGGATTGGTGCAACATTGAAAAAGAAACTAGTCAAATGGTAAGAACCTTGATACTCACTGTTACTTCTGCTGAGCACAATCACTATGATCATTAAACTTCAGCGATCACTATTGTCAGCCTTGGCCTGGGATTCAAAAACTCAATAGACCATGCCAATCTTCAATTTTCCCTGCCGCAGACCCCACAAATGCAGGAGTTTCATGCGCCCAACTGCTCTTTTTTTTGTCATCTGACAAAGAAAACACCTATGTCTTCTGCCCGATTTCTATGGAACTGATTAATAGGTGGACCAGTCAGGCCAGCGTTTAACCCTTTGATCATGGTTAAAAACAGATGCTTCAACCACTTCTTGTAATGCAAAAGCTCCTTTTATAAATAATTTCTGAAGATTTTCTGGTATTCTTGATGGTTGAATCATCTCGACATGGTAGCTGAGTTGATGTATAATTGGTGTGTTAAATTCACAGTTCTGTAATTCCTCATGCGACATACTTGTTCACCTACTAATCCCAATTTAATTGACATTGGTATTTTTGTTAGCCTTTAGGATGATATAAACATAAGTCTTTTAATAATACCTTATGAGTGGAACTATTATCACATTTCAGTTGATATGTTTGGTATTTGAACCTCCCAATGCAGCAAAGTTATTGTTATATGCCTTTGTGTCCGCTAAATATCAAGATACATTTGATTAGAGTGTTATGCATAGGCCATTTTTTTAAATTTTATTTCACTCTTGAAAACCTAAATCCACATATTATACTCAGATTTTCTAAAAGGCCTATATTTATATGTTTTGCAAATGTGTAAAAATGTATAGATCCAAAATTTTCTAGATTTTTAAGTGACTTGGGAGGATTTCTAGCCAAATTTTGATAAAATTGACTAAAACTGTCATGTCAATAATGATTAAAAATGTCCAAAATTGTGTGTGTGTGTGTGTGTGTGTATGTGTGTGTTAACTCACTTTTGATGTTACAACAAGGAAAACATCATGCATTTGCAACGCCTACTATCGTTACTGATGAGACTGATACTGCTATGAACATGATTAATATCGATATTGTAATCCATAATCAATACACAAGAACTTGTATTTTCCGTCGACTATTTGCACTGGGATTAGCAGTTAGTGACAGTCTGATATTATGTTGTGACACTTAATATGCCACTTCAGGTGGCAGAAGCCATGATTTGCCACCTTGAACATTGCAAGTGCTGCTGCTTTATGTGAGGTTGAGGGCAGCAATCACGTTTACAGAATTTTGTCGCTTTCCTCTTTCTTTTCTTGGCCAAACATAATGTTCAATTGAGAAACAGATTTACTTAAATCTGAATATGATAAAGACATGCCTGGATGGCATGACATTAGTAAATGTTACTTGCAGCTACTCTCCCCCTACCTAGTGATCCTTGAATAATTGATTTCAAGATCCTCGAATTAGTTTTTGTTCTGCGTGCTGTTTAAAATAGACAGGTGTGGCTGCTTTGTTGATGGAAATTTTGTCCTTCAATATAGGGTAACGACTATAGGGCACAATTCCAAATGGGCAATGGTGCCTTATTTGGGGCGAGCTATATACAGGTAAAAGATTTGCCTCTCTTTGTCTTTTGCATTCTTTGATGTATTTATCTAATTTGTTCTTCGATGTCTGATTAAGACAATAGTAACCTATGAGAGATTGTTAGAATAACACAATGGCAATATAGTTTTACAATTTGAAATATCCTCTTTCCTGTTACCATTTTTTTTTTTTTTTAATTTTTTCTTTCTTTTGGAAGGGTATCTTTTGTAGAAAAATTAGATATGCTATTATGAAAATTGGAGACTTTCATTGTATATAAGTGCCAAAAGCCAAACAGCCCAAAATTCTATATTGGGGAATGAATTCAAGAAATCTTTTTCCATTTCCAATTGATGCCTGTTACTGTTAAATGTTTGCTTGCGTTTTCGGATTTTCAACTAATGACTTGTATTCGACATACTTGACATTGGTTGATTTTTTGTGTGTATCTGGGGATCGACTTTCACACTTAAGTGTGGTTGTTTAACTTGGCTAGCGTCCGGGTCCCAATAGGTATGGACGCACCACACGATTTTTGTAGTTATAAATTTTGGACTGTGACACCAGGAAGTGCACCCACCACCCAATCCTCATTTAGAAGGGACTGTCATTTCCTTTTTGCATGTTTTATTTTTGGGTATTATTATATACAGGTTGCCACAGGACAAGTTGCTAGCACTGGAATGGTTGCTCTGAGCTATGTTCAGAAAGTATCTGAGAAAGTATGTTGAATTTTTTTTTCTGGACTTGTTCTTAATAACAATGATATAAAGCATCTGCCTTAAAACTTCTTGCAAATTTGATCATTTAATGTAGGTTTCTCTAGCTTCAGACTTAATGTACAACTACCTGTCAAGAGAAGTTACATCGAGTGTCGGTTACGACTACATACTTCGCCAAGTAAGTTGTGTGTGACCGTTTCTATAATGTCGAAACCGTTAGTTCCACAATATTTGATTCATGCCTCTATGAGTATTACCTCGCGCTTTGGTGTAACGGCTGCTTCATTGTGACTTGGATACAACTCATTCGAAACATTGAGACAACCACATAACCGTTCTCAAACCCTGTAAATGTGAAGCTCTGTGTGCCCCATGCACCCTTCTTTTGGCTGTCTCACAAATTTTCACCTTTTTTCTGTCTAAGTTTGGAAACTTCTCATGTGGATTGATTAACCGGTTATTTGAAGAACAAATCCCACATTGGTTAAGGAGAGTCTTGGAAAAGACTGCATCATGTAAGGAATTCGATGGGAATAAATATTGCTGGTCATTTGTATTCTCATCTTACTCCCATTACTTTGGTTGGAAAATGACAACCGGAAATAAATATTATCTGAAAACATCTATTACTAGAGAAGCGGGTATCCCTGACTCAATAGGCGGAACCTTCACTCTTTGCACTTTATTTTTTATTGTGTGCGGGGAACGTGCTATTGCCCTCCCACATTTTGAGCTCCATTGCCATCTCAACGTCTGGGATTATGCAATATAAAATGAAGGATGGAAATGAAAACATGTTATTAAAGGAAACCGTATCCAAACCATCTGTTTTATACCACGCAAGCTCAGCTGTTGTGATGACATGGGAGTTCAAAATTAGAAGGACCATAATAGGTTCCGGGCGTGTGCGGTGAGCGCTATTCTCAACTTAAAATTCTTTTAATCCCCACGAAATCGTTTGTAAAGTACTAGACTTACAACATGGAATCAAATGCTAGTGGTCTATTTGGTTGGGGGGAAATTCGAAGGAATGGAAAAGAATTAAAGGGAAATATTATCATATATATAAATTGAATGGAAAATCATAAGAAATAAATATTTATTTTTATTTTTTTTCTTGCTATTTTTTTCTTTTAAGTTTTTCTATAACCAAAGAGATAACAAATATATTCGTCTTTATTGGCTGAATGTTTTTCTTGCAGTGCCGTCTTAGGGGGAAGATTGATTCAAATGGCTGCACATCTGCTTTTCTAGAAGAGCGACTCAATATGGGTCTTAATTTTATTCTATCTGCTGAGGTCAGATTTTCTCTTATGCTGTGATCTCATCTGTGAAATTTGATATGAACATCATGAAAGAAATTATTACCGTTAAGTCGGGCCTGGTCAAACCTGGTTACCAGAGCCAGAGACTATATTCATACCTGTTCATGATAAAAATCGGCCAGCTCAGAATGGCCCACAGGTATTTCTATTTTGATATGTTTTTATTTAAAATTCACATTTACATGACTATACATAAAAATATGGAAATATTGTAGTGAAATATGGATATTTGATTGACAATATCAACCAAAATTATTGAAAATAATAACATTTACTTGAAATTTTTTTTTTTAATCGATGGAATTTTTTAATAACATAGTAATTATGTAACACATTAACATATATATATATTCTAAAAGAAAATTGAAATCGAGGATGCGCCGTTCACTGGATGAACGAGTATTTTCGGTGTTAATCATGGTCGTTCTTAAGTACTATATCATCGAGATGCCGGTGGACTGGGCAGTAAGAATTGGCTTCTTGCGTATAATGGGACGTAAATTTATGTATAATAGATCCAAAGTGGTCTGTTCTCTCCTAGAACTTCTTGTATAAAAATATCTTCTTCATCCAATCGCTTTTCTTTTCACGACATTTGCTCTGTGATTCCGTGGAAATGAGAAAGGAAGCGAGTTTGCAATGGTGGAATTACTGTTGTGGCTGGGTGTTTATGAAATCAAGTCGCGAAAAACATCGCGTCTTGCATATTATGTAAGTGGTAAGATCACATATAATAGATCGAAAATGGTTCAAAATTTCCCAGAACCTTGCGTCTGTCAGGGTTTGAGTTGTGAAAACATCATCGTGCATATAATATAAGTGGTAAAACCTGGTGCAATAGATTCACGATAGTCTAATCTTTTTTCAGACCTGACATTTGTGAAAGCAGAATGAACATCTCTTGAATATCTTGCAGATCGATCATCGGCGGAAAGATTACAAATTCGGATTCGGATTAACAGTCGGGGAGTAAAGCATGAAGCACAGGTTCAGTGTTGTTGCTGCAGATCTGCACACAGCTGATCGCTGCTGTCTGCTCTCTTCAGGGTCGATTCTGTAGGAGAGAATTGCTTTCCCCGTACTCTGTTTTTGCAGGAAGTGGGCTTCTGCTCGAATCGTTTTATTTTATTTTATTTTTTTAAATGGCATTTTCTTTCTTGATGATGAAGATGATTATAGGATTGGTAATAATTGGAAATTGCCCAGTTCTTTTCCTCTTTTTACCATTTTGACGATGAAATTCTACTTGTTATAGCCTTGTAGTCGAGGCTATATTTGTCATTATCGAGAAATTCAACGAGAAAAAATTTGTAAAATTATTTAGTTTATATGATATATTGTCGAAATTTAATTTCATTCTTGTGGGTCTAGAAAATTCATTAGGAGTCTTTAACATTTTTTTAATTACCCTTTTTTTTTATTTCGGATGAAAATTATTGAATTTTTATTAATTACACATATTATTAATTACTTAGGATCTTCTTCTGATTAAACTTGATTAATTTGACAGTGTCTAGTATAATTACAGTTGAAAAATGAACAACTTGATACAGCCTATGTTTTTTTTTTTTAGTTTTTCAGATAAATGCTTTTTTTAAAAAAAGAAAATCTCACTAAATTATATTTTTATATGATCAAAAATTTATTAATGTAAATATTATTCCTTTAATATTTGCTGGTACTATTTTCACTTAGATATTGCATTTTAATTGTAATATTGTGTATTTATACCTTTTTTAACCAAAACATTAACTTTAAATAAAAAGTACTTAAAACTAAAATTATTTATAAATCAACCCACACTCGATCGAGTATAATTATGACTTAATACGGTTATGATTTTTTACGAGAATAGTCAAGGCTAATCCAATTGGCCTGAATCAACGGTAATAACTTCTCTTCTAAGCTTAATCTAAATTTGATTTCGATCAGATTATTGCTAGTGATCATAGTTTCTATAAAGATCCATATGAGATGACGAAAGAAAATTGAAGTCGATCTGGTACACAAGATTCTTATATTGTAGAATTGAGAATGAAAAAAATCTTAGATAGAAAATGACACTGGTCCCATTTTTCTGTAATTTATTTATAACTTATGCTTAATATGTAAGATTTATTTTAATTTTTTTAAAAGTCAATGGGCCCAGATATAAAGAGCGGGCTAAAGATCTGTCGTAGATTGATATAATTGTTAGAATTGCACTGTATGATGTGACATTTTTATACTTGGTTGTTAGTTGCATTATGCCTTGTGGGTGTATACTGTGATGATCATGTATGACTGCTGTGGTCAGTTGTAACAGGAAGTGGAGAGTGCTGTGGGTGGTTTGCGGATGGAATGTCTCTGTCCTTTTTGGTCCACAGATTTCGATTGGGATGTGCTCGACTTGGTGCTCTGCCGCCTTGGGGTTCTGCTGTGGGGGCTCATCTGCCCGACTTTGCAGCTACTGTTTTTTCTTCTGGAATTGTTGTTTGGGAGTGGCCTCCCTTTTTGAATTGTGGAGTTGTTGGTGTGTGCTTATTGGCTGAAGCTACTCTAAGTTTGGTGGTGTTGCTGCTGTCATGTAACTGCTGAAGCCTTGTATCAGATTTTGTTTTTTTTTCTGGACCGTATGGTTTTCCTGGGGTTGGATGGCAGGATTGGTCTATTTATAGGGTTGAATGGCTGATTCTATCTTTCTGCCACGAGTCTTGGTGATTGCTGCTTGGGTTGTTATGTTGCATCCGCTTTTTGGATTTTTTTTTTCTCATTTCCTGATGCCGCCTGCTGCTGCTTGGGCAGTGCTGATACTAAAACTCAATGGCTATTGCTGCTTCAGGTAATTGACCGAGGTGAAGCATACTGCCCGAGGTATGCGTTGCCTAGTTTTGGGCCGCCACCTTCCCAAATGATCGAGGTGTTGCAAACGCCCGACCTGGACTTGTACACCAGTCATTTCGAGTTGCAAATAGCCGAATCCTCTCCTTGGCCAAGCAGTCTACTACATGCCGATGTGCACATGCTTGAGATCATTTGCTTTTGGCAAAGATGGTGATCCAGTTTTGGTTTGACATGTTTCTTAGTCGTGATGTATTTATGACTTGTGAAGTGTATTGTTTCTTAGTTTTTTTCATGGCATGTTTATGANCTATGAGAGATTGTTAGAATAACACAATGGCAATATAGTTTTACAATTTGAAATATCCTCTTTCCTGTTACCATTTTTTTTTTTTTTTAATTTTTTCTTTCTTTTGGAAGGGTATCTTCTAAACAATTTTGTTTTTTTCTTTTTGGGTTTTTCTTACTGGTAATTGGATATTATCTTGCAGAGTGTGACCCCACATCTGTCTTTTGGGGGTGAAGTATTTTGGGCTGGTCAGCATCGAAAGTCTGGTGTTGGTTATGCTGCCCGGTACAACACCGACAAGATGGTATTTGGCTTCTGTTGCCTTTTAATTTTTTAGCAAAAAGTTTACAAGTCCTTTGGAGATATGTCCTCTTATGAGACAAATATTAAACTTGCTATATATTTGGATCAGACTGTTGTGAAATCAAGCATGTATAAAAAGTAAGTGTTGTAAATATGAGAATGCTAAGATGACAAATGAATTCGCACTAAAAGATAATGTAAAGAATAATGATATTTGCAAATATTTAAAAATTGCACCTACAAAAGAGAATGTGAGGGAAGGATGTATGAGATGGTTGGAACTCTTAAAATGTGGACCCAATAAAACATCTGTGATAAATCTGAGTTATGGTTGGAGGACTGAAAAGAGTAGACAGTCCTAGCAAGATTTGGGGTTGGGTGATAACAAAATGATTTGAAATTCTCTTTACACTTAAAAAGATATTATACTTAATCAAATGGAAGATTGAAAGAGGACTCATAGAGCTGATCCCATGAGTGGGACTTGAGATTTGTTGTTAGTATATTGTTAGACGTGGGAACAAGGGATGTGATCTCTGATTTACTCTTGGTATTCTTGAATCTGAACTGAGTGCTGAAGGTGAAATTGTGCTTTCCAGAATTCAGTTAGAGATTACAAAGCTTGATCAGGACAACGAAGCTTCTGTTTACTATATAATCAATGCAATATATGAGCTGTCTTCATGATTTTTGTGGTTTTGTTGGTCGTGCTGGAAGGGTCGGCTGTGAGGCTTGAGTCTGCGAATTCATCACCCGTGCTACCTCAGTGAAGGTGTATGTGAATGCAAACTATAGATGTTCTGGAACTACTAAAGAAAGTGAGAGTAGAAACCATAAAAAAGCAAAAATGCCTTCTTAGAAAGGCTGAGTGTTGGGTAAACCTGTTTCCATAGTCCTAACATTTGGAATCTAAGATCTGCACCGAAAGTGGAAGAGTTTTCACTAGCATCCGATAAGAATTGTAGGGAGATTCACAAGCATCCAGGAAGTAAACCCTCGGCTGCTGAGCTTGTAGGGATAGTTATGACCATAGATGAAAATATCTATATCGATACCAGTCATAGCTTTATCGATATCAGATATAGTGGTTAATACGTATCAGTATCAAATATGTAAGGAAAAATTTTTCTGAAAATAGTAAGCTGACAATGCATTATTGGCTGATATATTGTAATATTGTCA
The DNA here is from genome assembly GCA_025585075.1 of Nepenthes mirabilis. Classification (NCBI taxonomy): domain Eukaryota; kingdom Viridiplantae; phylum Streptophyta; class Magnoliopsida; order Caryophyllales; family Nepenthaceae; genus Nepenthes; species Nepenthes mirabilis. The sequence goes on along the minus strand of JAODPA010006183.1, from coordinate 1,954 downwards.
TGATATCGGAAAATATTGGTATCAGATTTCAATATCGATACATACCTTCTAATATTTACTTCAGTCGGTATCCTTTGTCCAGGATTGAATAGAACTTTCGGCCTCTATGCATCTTATGCTTAATAATGAGGGAGCATTGACATGATTTAGGGAGTTATGATAATGATAATTGCACCCATGTTTAGTCACCCCAGCTCAATTATGGTATCTTTTTTATAAAAAAATAGTGATTTTGCAGCTATTTCTTTTGAGCTTATGCCCACCCACTAGTTATAAATTCTTGCTGGTTGATATATTTTGTTTACATATAATCCTTGTTCTCTTGGATTCAAACACAAATTACATCATACATTCAAAGATGAACCTTGATACTGATGCTGAGTAGGTCATAATCATACATCATACTTATTGATTCATATAACCCAACCTTGATTCTTTATGCATATTTGAGCTGTTTGCAAATCGGAATCTATCCTTAAACAATTTTCTTTACCTTGATTTTTTGATGAGGTCATAATTATTGCATTAAGTCAACCTTTTCCATGTCAAAGTTTTTGTAGTTTAACTCTTTTTTATGTTGTTTTTATCCTTGCTTGAGGAATTAGATACGCTGTCTAGCATCTACAGACCATCCATTTAGAAGGAACGAGGGGGCTACCCTGCACAGTGCCGCAGCTGATGGCTGTTGGATCATTTAGATCGAATGGCCCTACACTGTATTGTTAAAAGGATAATGAAATAAGTTTTTTCTTTCGATTTTTAAATGTTAAAATATTAGAATACCCATATTATGAAAAACATTAATAAAAAATATAGNAAATAAGTTTTTTCTTTCGATTTTTAAATGTTAAAATATTAGAATACCCATATTATGAAAAACATTAATAAAAAATATAGTATTACTATATATATTTATATTTTAAATTTTAATAATATAAAATAACACTCATTAGATTGAACATTTTTGCAATCTTTTTAGTAATATAAAATAAGTGTCGTTGGATCACTGCCCTTTCCTTCCATGTGATCCCCGTGTGTCTTTCCTATATGTAATTAAGAAATAAGAAAAAAATTTTAGTGAATTTTGGGCATAGCACTAACAGATATATAGTTTTGTTCAAGACTTCATTGGGAGGGTACTTCACCTGACAGGGGAATCCACTACTTTCTAAGGCATAGAAAGGTAACTGAGACCAAAAAGATAGATAGCCGAGGATGGAGAATAGAAGATAAATAGTAGGCTTAAAATCATATAATATGGTTTTATACATGTATGGTGAATCTAGCCGGTTGGGTATTAAAAAAAAAAAAGGCATTCCGGCAGGGTATACGTTATTCCTGCTTGGAGTGCCGATATGGCGCATTATGCCGAAAAAAAAAAATTTTAACCGTGAGCCCTTTGGCTGTTTTCCCTAGATAATATATGGGGTCTATTGTTCGAGGGCTCTTGGGAGTGCAGCGATAGCTCGTGGTTTATGCATTTGTTCTTGTCCAAGATTGGTGTTGGACTGCTATGAGCTGCTTCTGGACGTGGTATCATTGTCGGCCGAGACTTTCCCTTGGCTTAGGTAGGAAATAAGTCTAAGGAAGATCCAATGTAGTCCGAGTGGAGCTTGAAGTCCGCAGCTTGTTATATGATGCCTGGCATCCATGCGCGTGTTGTCATGTCTTGTATGGCTTCCTCTGGATTCTGTGCACGTTAGTTTATGTCTTTTTCTGGTGGAAGTCGTAGTTTCCTTCCGCATACATTTTGTTTAAAATTTTGGTGCATCACTGTATGCGTGGCTCTGTAGTTTTCTATTTATGTTACATGTGTGATTGTGATGCTCGGGGGATGTCCTAGTGCCTATGTTCTTACTTCAAGTTGGAAACACTTAGAGATCGAATATGGGTTTCGGTAAATTTTTTATTTTAATACAATTTTCTTACTTACCAATAAATAAATAAATAAAGT
>JAODPA010006172.1:0-13881 GCA_025585075.1 Nepenthes mirabilis | reverse complement strand
TATATTTTATATGTTCCAACGGATGAGATGCGAGCGGGAAACACATCCGGCGTCAGACAGGGAAGTCTTCAATTTATCCCGAACTACATTTGTTATTTGAGAAAAGATCTGGGATATATCCTGAGGGGAGGATTTTTGGAATATCCGATTATTTTGTTCTCTCCATATAAAGTAGACAGTAGCCGCAAGAGAAAGACGCTTAGATAGAGTAATAAGATTCTTTCCTTTCCATTGATGAGCAGCCCAAATGATGTTAAGAAGTCATTCGGAGTAAGGCCATTGAATGCCAGCTTTGCTTGGAATTTTGGTCCATAAGGATCTAGAAAAGGGACAGGAGAAGAAGAGATGTTCATGGTTCTCATCGCCCAAGTCGCATAAAATGCGTGTATTAGAGAGGTTTGGAACACTGTGTATGCGGTCAGTAGTATTTAGTCTGCCTTTGATGGCTAGCCAAAGAGTAAATACATGGGCAGGGATATGGGAGGGGCCCCAAATTAAGGTGGTTCAGCTGAGTTTCAGCTTGGGTGGGTGGAAAAGGAAGTAGGCCGATCTAGTCGAAAAGATCCCATTCGGGCTCCCATCCCATCTCAGGGAATCTTTTTGTTCGATATTAGGAAGATATTGAGGCATGTTTTCTGCAAGACTAGATACTTCCTGGACATAAGGATTAGGCCAAATCCAATGCTCATTGCTGGTAATTTGCGAAACCTTGGCGTCCCACGCCAACCCCGTGACCAGGCGAATACGCTCAGTACTGACATTACTCAGCGGGCCCATAGGGTGCCAGTTATCATGCCAAAGGAAAGTATCAGAACCATCACCAATCTCCTTGATAGAATGAGAGCGCATGAAGTGACCGTGCTTCATAATCTTCCTCCAGGCCCAGGGGGTTGAGTCTAGAACTTTGAGAGTCCAGATACAACGTTCCTTTATTCTGTTTTTGTGAATCCATGAGGACCAAGTCGAGTCGGAGTCCTTTGTCATGATACGCCAAAGGAGCTTATAGATGAGGGCTTTATTCTGGGCTTGCAAATTCTTGAGCCCCAGCCCACTTTCACTCTTCGGGTAGTAAATATTAGCCCAAGCTACTTTGGCATTAGCCTTTCCGTCAGAAGATCCATTCCATAGGAACCGCCTCATAAGGCAGTCGATCTGATTAAGAATAGCTTGGGGCAGAATGAAGATTGAGGCCCAATAAAGGTGAACAGATGAGAGGATAGAGACATCGAGTTGCAACCTACCCCGAAAGGAGAGCCATCTGTTCTTTCATGACTTGATCCGACGGGTTATTTTCTCAGTGAGAGCATTGTAATCCCGAATTGAAAGCCTGGTGGTTATCAAAGGAACTCCTAAGTACCTAATGGGGAGTTTGCCCACCCTGAATCCCATTATATTTGCGATGTTCTGATGCAGGGATGGGTCTTTTTCGCAAATGAAGATTTCGCTCTTGTTCACATTCGCAGAGAGGCCAGATACCCAACGAAATTCCTCAAGACAATCCTTTAGAATCCGAGTTGAGCTGATGTTGGCGTGAGAGAATAGGAGTAGGTCATCTGCAAGAGCGAGCATAACAGTTTGCGTCAATTCACAGTGCCAATGAAATTTAAAATTTTCATTCCTTCGGGCCTTATTTTCAATAATACCATTCAACACCTCCATAACCAGAACAAAAAGGTATGGTGACATGGGATCGCCTTGGCGAAGACCTTTTCCCCCTTGAAGAAACCAACCGCTTCCCCATTAATATTCACTGAGAACGAGGGAGTGGTAATACATTGTCTAATCCAATCGATCATTCTAGGAGGAAATTTCATTAAGGTCAGGATAGTGATAATGAAATCCCAATGGACAGAGTCCTACGCTTTCATTAGGTCAATTTTTATAGTACATCTGGGGGGTCATGGCCCAGATGATACTTATGGAGGAGCTCTTGTGCCAGAAGAATATTGTCATTGATTTGCCGCCCAGCAACAAAGGCCGTCTGGCACTTATCGACAAGATGGGGTAATGTCATATTTATTCGATTCGCAATAATCTTCGAGATTACTTTGTAGATGACATTATAGTATGAAATGGGATGGTAGTTGGAAACCGTTCGAGGTGATTGGATCTTTGGGATAAGACTTATGATTGTAGTGTTCATTTGTTTTAGAAACTTTCCATGATTGAAAAAGTCACGAATAGCTTCGCAGACAGATGAACCCACAATGTCCCAGATTCCTTAAAAAATTTGGAACTAAATCCATCAGGACCCGGGGCACGGTATTCGCCAATAGAAAAAATCACCTTGCGGATCTCATCATCGTTAACTGGGCCAATAAGAGGGCCCATAAGCGAGTCAGGCACTGTGTGTTTGATGTAAGGGCGGAGCTGAGCGGCGTCAGCCGATCCATGAACACGACCTGTACCAAGAGCCCTTCTGAAATGGTTCACAATCAAATTTTGGACATTCTCAACACCGGCGATTGGATTGCCAGAGTCATCAAGGAGGGAGATAATCCGATTCTTGTTGTTATTTCCGTTGACAGTCTTGAAGAAGAATTTATTGCATTGGTCACCTTATCTTTTAGCCACCCTACAGAACCGCTCCTCATGGCAACACCCGAAGGTGGAAGGAGACTGTCCTTGGATGTCCTCAAGTTTTTTCCTCAAACGAATAACATCCTCATGGATATTGCCTTCGTGAACGTTTAGATTTTTGAGCACCTATTTTACCTTCTTAAGTTTAGACACCAGCCGAAACATTGGAGTGCCAACTGTTCCTTTCTTCCAAGCATCCATAACTAATGGGTGAAAGTTAGGGGATTTGGTGAAGAAGTTATTAAATCGGAATATCCCATGCTTTCGAGGCGATTCACCATACGGTAAGATAATACAGGGGGAATGGTCAGAGAGCCTGGCAGGTAGAAACAAGGCTTTGGCCCTTTGAAAGTGGTCAAACCATTGCCCATTGGCAACAACTTGATCAAGCTTTCTAAAAATTCAAAGAGATAAGTCGCGGACATCATTCCAGGTATAGTACATACCTTCACGGCACACGTCCTCAAGATCATAATCTCTGAGGCAATTTTTGAGATCAAGTGAGCTTTTGGAGTGCCAGATACCCCCTATGGCCTCTGATGGAGATCTAACAGCATTGAAATCTCTAAGAGCAGCCCAAGGGAGGTTACCCGGGTGGTTAGATATTTTCCGCATACTCTCCCAAAGAATCCTACGGTGGCTTTTCGAGTTAGCACCGTAGATAAAGGACAGGAGGCAACGGAAATTATCCTCGAGAAACTAGACCTCTGTATGAATGACCTGATCTTCCGATGAGAGGATGTTCACCAAAACCTTGTGGGGATCCCATCCAACCCAAATCTGACCTATCGAAGAATCAGAGTAATTCATCACCCAAGACCAATTAGGTCTAATCCTAGCGGAGACGAAATGAGAGTTCCTCTCCGCAACCTTAGTTTCAACTAGACCAGCAATACTGCAACCGTGGGAGTTGATGAGGTTACAGACTTCATGGACTTTAACCGGCCCATTCAGTCCCTTCACATTCCAACAGGCAATGCTAATCATGGGTTGGGGACGAAGGGGGGGATTTAGCCCCCCGGGATTTTTTATGTTTCCTGGAAGAAGGGTGTCCCCCATTTTTGGAAGAATTGCCTTCACTGGTGTTAGCACCTAAGAGACCATGTGGAAGAGGAGTATTCAATGTAGGTCACTGGGGGGTCCATCGACGATTCGGGGGTAGTGAATGGTCGCTGTTTGAGGGCACCAGATAATCCAGGATCAATGGAAGCACAGCCGTGCTCCATATCCAAAGGACTTGGAATGTCCGTACAAAGCTTCTGACTATCAGAACCAGGATGGGCAGAGAAATGATTTATGCTTTCAGGGGAACCATCCTCTTCAAGGATATTTTGCATAGCAGGAGCGCCCAAGGCCTCTGCAGTCCTTGGGTCGGGGAAAGAGCCAACATGACTGAGAGAATGGTCCAATCCGCCTCCATTGAGCGGATATGTTGATGTTTGATCAAAGCAATCTATAGGATCGGTCATGTTATCCTCCTGTAGGACATTAAACGTGTTAGATGTCGATATCACCTTGTGATCGATACCTCCATCAATGGGGGCAGCATCGGCAGATGCTTTCTGGCGGGGAGATAGTTTTGGAGGAGGGGGGGAAGGGGTCAACCTAGGTCTGACCACTTTCTTAGGAATCCACGAAGTTTTGGGAAGCGGGGCTTTACTCCCAATCTTTCCAGAGAGAACATTCCGAGACGTCTTATGTTGATACTCAATTTTGATTTCAATGACTTGATTATCCACAAGCTCATCGCGGCCGCTTGGTCGAATCTTCACAGATTCCGGTCGGGGGGCATCAGCACCCACTTCAACACAGACTCTAGCAGAGCCCATATGTTTAAGTTTTTCAGTGATAGGGTCTAATTGTAGAGGTTTCCCCATGGCGCTCGCTATCCAGCTTAAGCCCAACGGGGTCCAGTATTCCACGGGGATCCCGGACATAGTGATCCAAATGGGAAATGATTTGTGCTCCTCTCTGGATAAGACCATTCCCGGTTTCCATTTCTTAAGAAAAAATGGGTGACCCGCAATAGTCTAGGGACCACTAGCAAGACATTTGTCGAGCATTGAGCTTGAGGAGAAACGAAAGAAAAAGAAACCCAAATCGTTGCCCGCCACATGTTGTAGCTCCAACCGGTTCCAAATTTTCCTGGTTATATTGTTAACAGCATTGAAATGAACGGGGTTACCTACGAAATATCCAACCAGAGTATTACCCCACATATCCACACCCTGTTGAATCACATCAGAAGGGGGGATAGGATAATGTTCTTAATATCAGAAGTACTTGGTGGGAAAAATTTAAGAGAAGACTTACCCCCAAAAGATCTCTTTTCCACCACTGAGGCCCATGAGATGCCCGGGGGACAAGATGCAGAGTCAGCGGAGTTGCAAGAGCCTGGGGCAATGTTGGACATCGTAACAACATCACTCTGAAGATGGGCATTTTGCGTTGAGTCGGGTCTCCTGATCTGGCAAGGAGATGGAGAGCAATCCGGGCATTCCGGGCCAGACAGGGGAGCCTGAACAGCCAAATTGTTGATCAAACCAGTGTGGGGAGTTGCAGAGATGGGAGGAGACCCGTCTCGACAGCACTGATTGTACGGGCAAGCCGAAAACCCATTGAGAGCAGACGTTGAAATCGATCCTTCTCCAGATTTATACGCACTGAGAAGGGAGTCGACCAAATTTAATTGGTCAGCACACCCAACTTGCCCCTCCGAGTCAGAATGGGCCACGGCCGGGACGCAATGGATGTTCAAGGTGAAGCACGGGCAGCAGGCGCTTAACCTGCGGAGATCATCGTTCGCAATGGACATCCAAATGCAACCACTCCCTCTCAAATTCAAGATGCCTATGCTAGATGTGTACGACAAGGCTACGGATCTGATGGATCACCTAGATTACTTCTGCACACTGCTATCCTTTTACAGAGTAAGCAAGGCCGTCATGCGCCAGTGCTTCCCTCTGGCATTCAAGGGGGATGCCAGGCTCTGATTTTATGGCCTCCAGTATAACTCTATCTGCTACTTTGAAAAGCTTGTCGACTGCTTCTTGTACCATTTCACCTCCAGTTGGAGAAAAGAGAAGAAGCCCTGATATCTTGTCCGCCTTCGCTAGAAGCCGGAGGAGAACTTGAAGCGGTTTCTCAACCGCTCCACTGCAGAAGCCTGCCGAATCCCCTAGCTCTCTAACGAGATAAAGCTGAGAGCCTTCACCACTATGTTGGCAATTGGGGAGTTCTTCAAGCATTTGGTGCGCTAGCGCCCCCAATCCTTCCGAGAAGTTGAGGCCATTGCTCGGGTCTACATTATGGCAAAAAAGGCCAACGAGATGAAGCATCTTAAACACGCGAACCGACAGCAGGAAAACCAACCGCTGGGAAGAAGAGAAATGGAGATGGCGGCCACTCTTGAGAACCTTGCATGCAACTACAATCCAAACTGAGTGTCCGAAGGGAGTACAAGCTCTTGACCCTGATGCCCTTGAACAACACTTGCTCAAACATTTTGATACAGATTCGGGACGAGAAGCTGTTGAAGTGGCCCAAAGCGTCGAAGAACCCAGAGACCGGAGACCAGTCGAAGTATTGCCATTTCCATTGGTCTCTTGGGCATACCATGGAGGACTACCGGACCCTTTAGAAAGATATTGAAGATCTGGTCCGTCAAGGGCACCTCACGTGGTTCCTAAAAAGCTTAGGGCAGGCCCTCAAAGTTGCTGATGACGAAGCCAGAGAGCTACCGAGGAACCATGTTGCTACTGGCATCATCAGTATGATTTTGAGCAGGCCAGCCAAGAACAGAGAGCGCAAGGTGCTGCAAGTGGCCAAGGGCAACAACTGGATGACCCCAAACTGGAAATACTTATTGGACGGAGCGTTGCCAAAGGACACGGAGGAGGCCAGGTGAATAAAAAAGATAGCTGGCTGGTACATAATAATCAACGGGAGGTTGAACCAGTGTGGATACTCGACCCCCTACTTGAAATGCCTCATGCCTGAAGAAGCGGAATATGTGCTTTCTGGCGGTAAAAAATCCCCACGGAGGCACCTGAGTTTGCAACGGATGCAATACGGTGACACAGGTGTATACCGTCCAAGAACCTTGAGTCCAGCACTGGAGCCATCTCCTCCAAGGAAAGCCGGACTCGTAAGTTGGCCTACGTGCGGGCACTCTTGTCCTCCAAGTCAGAAATCCGGCCTTTGGCCACCAGCAGCTGGCCCTTCAATCGCTCAATCTCTTGCTTTAGGGCTGCGGTTTCATCTTCCCTATGCAATGCCGTTGCCCGCTCATCTTCCTCCCAAATTTAGCAAATGAGCTTGTCCCGCTGAGAGAGGACCGTCTGGATGAAATGAACCGCAGCCAAAATCTACGAAAAAAAAAGAGATAAGGAAGCCGTAAGTCTGGATACCATTGGAGTAAATTGCATGCAGCAATCATACCTTAATGAAGGGCTCCCCATAGTGCCGAGCAGATCCGAAACAACCTCAGGCGTAGGCACACAAGGGGGCTCAGGTTGCCGAGCGACCTCCTCCTCGACGTCGGGCAAGCTAACTAGACTAATGGTGAAGCACGCCAGGGGGCTCTAGCTGCATGGCAACTTCCTCCACATCATCCTCTAGAGCCCCGCTAGCCAGGGGATCAGTAACGAGCCTTCCGGACATGTCGACCTCCACAACAACCTCAGGATCTGCAACAAGCGGCTTGTGCGACACTCTGACTAGCACGTCGACCACCTCTGGGGCATCCACGGGCGCAGTAGAAAACTCTAGATCGACCACATCAATAAGCTCTGTCGAAACCGACCGCTATCTCCTCGGTGCTCGCTACAGCCGCCCCTCCAATCGGCTCAACTGGCCACTGGCTGGGGGAGGGTCCCGCCTTGACATCAAAAAGGGAACTCGACACGGACCCCTTGCTCGAGGGGAGCCCAACCAGGGGAATGTCGTACTCCGCCAAAGCAATGGTTTGGATCGGTGAAGACTCAGTGACCCCCTCGTGTAGCTTCTAGCTATTGCGCCGTGACAGTGGCCCCAATGGGCATAATCGGGGTGAACCTAGCGGACTGGCTTGATGTAGCTAGCAATATCAGGGCCCTCCTACTGGAAGTGCCTCTAGATCCACTCAACCTTTTCAAGGCTGCCATGTCCTCTTTAGAAGAGGACTCTAGTGACAGTGATGAGCCACTCTACTTGGGCGACTCCCTCGTTGGCTCCCTGATAACTAAGGCCACGACCGTTCTCTTCTGGGTGGCAGCAGTCGCCTCGCTACTTGCGGGATCCCACTTAATGGCCACGAAGAGCTTGAAGGTCAAGTAAAACCCCTAAGTGGCGAACATCTTGATCTCCGCCTGGATATGAACAAGCAGCTTCTTTATCTGTTTCTCTTCCTCCTTGCTCATGCTCTTCATGAAAAAATCGCTCATGGGGCCCCACTCGTTGGAGGCATCCCACTCTGGAGGGGCCGCTAGGAAGAAAAAGCAATTCTTCCAATTCTCTACCGAGTTGGGGTTCGTCTCCCGAAAGTGAAAGCCTGAGCGAGGAGATATTGAAATCTAATCCTCCGATTGGGCAAAGCAGAAGGTCACCTTCACTGAGTGTGGGTAGAACTCACAAGCGTGGAGACGGATGAAGACGCACATGGATACTAAGTAACATATGGCATTGGAGTGAAGCCACGCAACAGGAACGCTGAGCTTCTCAAAGATCCCGTATAAATCCAACTCAATGGGAAAGCAAAGCCCACCCTTCAGATGGTGCTCATATACAGTGATGAGGCCCTTGGAGGACACATTCTCTCTACCCCCTCACCAGGAAGGAGATGGGCCCAACCCCTCGAGATATAGTAGCTAACCCTCAAAGTGGTGACGGCACTCGTTGAAAGGACTAACTTGATGTCGCCTACTCTCCGACAAATCATGCGTGAAGGAGAGCCTTGCTTCTTTGCCATGGATACTCGAAACAACTCAGCGCAAAGTGTGAATGGCGTGGAAAAGCGTCGTTTAAATAAGCAACGCAAGGGGAGGTCAAGCGGCGTCGCACGAGAAAACGTAAGGGTCGCCATTAATGATGGCTGTGATACGTGTCCCTTCACCAGCTCACTATGCATCTGTCCAGGGAAACCCATCATGGTGCCTAACAAATAGCCTCCCACTCATGCCACAGCAGTCTGCCAAATCCCAATCGTCACACCAAGTAATTAATACGGGGATATCATCCATCACAAACGACGGCGGTAATCCACCGACGTCTTGACCGGAAGGGCAAGATAAGTCATCCGAATGCAAAAAATGACAACAAACGAACTGCTCTATTAAAAAGAAATTTTATTGATAAATTTTCTTTACAGGAAAGGTTGACCAATGGTCGCAAAATACAACGCCACTATCTATGCCTGCTATGCTCTGCAGGGTCGGGAGTCAGGAACTCAGTTAACTTTGACCGTGTCTGAGTGCCCACATTTTTGAAATCCAAGAGGCCCACAAGAAAGTTAGGCACCGCCAGGGAAGCTATTCTCCAGCTAAGTTGGATCCCTTCCTGGAACCTTCCGTCCAGCATGGGAGCCAGATCCTTCAACCGGATCCTCGACCTCAGCTCGGCCTCCAACCACGTGTGAACGATGTGCTCTTCCTAGAACCGCATTGGCACTACTCGAGCTCCTCCTGAAGAATAGCTATCCGGCTCTGGGTTTGTGAATTGATGTCGGCCAGCTGCGATAACCTTTCCTTCGACTCCGACCAGGATTGCTTGAAGTAAGCCACTCGCACCCGATTTTGCTCGAAGTCAGCGATGGCGGCCTACAACTGGCCCTTAGCTTCATCAACCACTCACTGGGCACGGCGGAGTGGCCGACCAATGTCCTTAGGCCTTTGATGTTGAGAGGAACTGGAAGCCCCTTCGAATTCAATGTCTGACAGCACTCTCAGAGGCCTCATCGGCCCAATGACTGAAGGCTCCGAGTGGCAACCTTTCGCTGCCACTGCGACAGGCCCCACCTCATTGTGGCCTCTCTGCGCTCGTTCTCCCCATCGTGACTCATCGGTAGAGGGCTTAGACCCCAAAAAGGAGGACGATCCTGCTAACGGTCCTGGAGTAACGCCGCGCACCCTGTTAGCCATTATCGTGACCACAACCAAAAGAGAGAGAGAGTGACTATAGAATTAGATTTCACGTTGCATAGCAACAAATGAATGCCCAAATTGAAGAAGTCCTTGGCGCTTAAATAGCCAAAACTCCCCCCAAGGAAACGGTGTTGCTTAGCTGAGGGAAGGTGTTCCGCTGCCCAATGAAATCCCTCCACGTGGCAACGCCCTAAAGCACCATGCCTTTTCAAGAAATGCAATCATGACATGACGACTCTACGGTTTCTAGCGCATTAAATGTGCAGACGCAACCTGACTGACAAATCCTCCACCACCATCGTTCAGTCATCTAAGACAGGACATGTATGGCACAAGCTCCGAAGCACCTCCAGCCATACCATCTCGCCGATGGTCCAAACATGGACTTGAGGGATGGACACTGGCGAAGGCAACCAGAGGTAGCTCGGCACTCAAAGCCAACAAATGATCAAGCATGTATGGCGGCGAGAGGGCCCTACGACCTTTAAGTCATATCGTACGAACAATAAAGAGAAAATATAGTGACACAAGAGATAGAGGGAAAAACAATGCTTTTATTCGTTGATATGTTCTTTACAAAGTATAAGACTTGCGCTAACGCAAGTACAAAAGTGAGAAGACGTAAAGAAAAATACAATGGGAAGAAGAAGAGTGGTGCCCGATGGGAAGGCTCGGTCCTAAGCATAGATGCTACATCACCTCATTGTGGTGGCATCAGGGCCGGCCTTGATTCCTCCTCCCATAGGACGGAGCGGATGCCGACCCCTCACTGTCATCGAGACAGGCTCCGCACAATGAAGGAAAGGCATCCATCACAAGGGTTGGCCAACAAAGCTGCGACGTGTCTAGTTGGCGACCCAATGGAATCCCAAAATATGCCTACTTCCAGTCGAGCCCAAAGGGTGACCAGCCACAAAAAGAGCTGAAGGCAGCATGCAATTAGGGGAATAAAGTCCCTGAACAGGAGTGCTGGCCTGACGACGCTCCCCCAGTAGTGCGGAAACTTGGCTAGACGGAGAGAAGGCACACAACAATTGTGAAGTGGCTGAGCCACCCTCATTACGATGAGGAAGCACCAACGAGAGAATCATGATGACAGGCTTCAAAAATGGCTGCAAGTCCCCAGCAGATCCATCTGATCCCCGTGCGGACCTCCACAGGACGTGATACATGCCAAGGGCCCCGCATTGTTTCACTATTGAAGGGATGAGCTTGGATCCCCAGAGTATAGGAACCCCTCAATTTATAGCTGCGTTAAAGGCCCAACGAGCTCCCAAAGAGGTGCGCCACCCAACGACCATCAATCAAAAAATAGGAAAGCCATTAATGCAAAGCCAATTCTCAGGCCACAAATCTTCCCCAACAGAACCCCAAATCCCTGCGGCGCCTCTGGAAGGCTGCATATTCGCATGGGAAAAGAGTGATGCCCTTGAGAATCGGAGATTGGTGCATCTTGAGAAGGCCCACACAAACCAGCGACGAGACCCACCTGTGACATGCCAGGGCACGGCAATGGGCCGTCCCCAGACATGAGGAGCTAGCGATGGGTCCAAGGTAAGTTTGGGTCAGAACCAATGAAGCCCTACTGGGGGAAGACGTGTCCAATCAGCAGAGAAGCTCAGCCCAGAAAAGGCATCCTAAGAAATTCAGAAGCAAGGCCCACTGGACTCTCCTAACATGCAACCAATCAGCTTCGCCCACACCTCTACAAAAGCGACCGCAGACTGCCAGTGCAGGAGGCGCCGGCTCAGAGGATGTTAACCTATGGGAGATAGGGTTGACACTAGCAAGCCGTAATGCATGCCGCCCAAACAGCCGCTCAACCAATCCAAATAAATTAAACAGGCCTGCGTTGCCTACGCCCGACGACAGTCTCCACGCCACCACAATGCGACAATTGACACCGCTAGTAATTGCCAGCGCTCAGGGGTCGATGAACCCTAACAAGCCACCTGTCAGAGGTCCTCGCGTCCAAAGGCCTCCTCCATGGAGTCTATAAGTACCTCATCCTTTAGCAGAGAAGAGGATCCCCCAAGTCCCATCTCAGAGAGGAAAAATGGTGACTTGAGATCAAAGGAGCAATCCTTGCACCCATAGCACAAAGAAGCGAGGAGAAAAAATCAGCTCTCTTCCCTCCAACCATCGCCTTGTTCTGGCGACTCTAGCGAGCCACTCTCTACAGTGCAAGAAAGAGAGCAAAAGCCTCCTCCAATCGCCGCACGCATTCCTTGCATTCTTACATTCAAACATTCCCTATCACGTTTACTTTCATACCTACATCTTTCTGCCCATTGAGAAAAATTGCTAACTTGAGTATCGAAATATTTACTGTGGGAGAACATCCCGCCGTTCTCTAACCTTTTGTTTGTAGTTTGTGGTGTGCAAGTTGAGAGACAAAAAGATCGGACCCGTTCATGTTCTATCTCAAACGAGGAATCCAAAGGCTACCTAAACCGCACAGGAATCCAAATCCAATGACGCATCACTGCCAAATTTAAATGGTTAGATTTTTCACACAAGCTTTTATATTTTACTATTCCTTAAAATGATAATCTACAGTGTCATCCTAATTTTTTTCATCAACTACTCGACTTCAAATATTGAAAGTTAGTTTCGATAATGGCATACTTATTGGTGAAATTAAAAGGTCTCATACTATTAATACGAGTATATAAAACATGTATTTATTACCCTTTTACCATATATTTTTTTTTGGTAAGTAATTAATTGCATTAAAATAATATAAAATGTACAAAGACTGTGTTTTTTTTCAAGTGTTTTGCCGACTTGAAAAAAGACACATAGAAAAAAAAAGGGGGAAATCCCAAAATACATGACACATGTCATTAAGGTCACTCCGCCCAGATCGCAGAAAATCACTCCGGCTACGCACTCCGTCCAAGGAGACAAAAAGCATTCCAGCTAAAGAAGCACTCCGAAAAATTGCCCTTCAGCAAAATGTACTCCGAAAAAAATACACTCCGGCAGAAAGTACTCCAGCAAATTCCACTCCGGAAAACTTCACACCAAAAAATTGCACTCCGGACGTTTGCACTCTGGCAAAAAAGAACTCCGAAAAAAAGCCCTCCGGATTAAGCACTCCGGAAAATTGCACTTCAGTAGAAAGTACTCCGGAAAAATGCACTCCGGCAAAAAGAGCTCCAGCAAATTTCACTCTGGAAAACATCACACCGAAAAAATGCACTCCGGGCATATGCACTCCAGCAAATAAAGAGCTCCGAAAAAAAGCACGCCACTCCGGAATGGAGAATCACCCTACCACTGCAGCAAAGACACTCCGGCTCCAAAGGCCATTCTGCCTCAAAAAGAACTCCGTCTACAGAGAGCCACTCTGTCCTCAAAGGCACTCCGCCAATGAACAAAAGCCACTCCGTCCACCATTTGGTGAAGCAAAGGAGCTCAGGAAAAGATCGCAGGAAGGTCACTCCGGAAAAGATTGCTCCACTCCGTCCTTCCTAATAGTGAAGCACAAGGACTCCGGAATGTTCACAAGGTGGACACTCCGGAAATTTGGAGCACCCGATAAAGATGTTCCGGCTTTTTGGAGCTCCGGAAAAAGGAAAGTACTCCGTCCAAAGTGCTCCGGAAAGAAGGAGACAAATGGGAGCACGCAAGCCACTCCGGCCATTTAGAGAAGAAATCACTCCTGCTTTGCACAAGCGAGAGCACGAATCCCATTCCGGCAATTAGGCCTATGAAAACCAGATAAAGTCATCCAGCAAAATCTCCATGAAAACCCAGATGCTATCCATCTGCAAGCCTGAAAGGCTGCACCGGCTTTAGGAGATCCGGATAAAAGGAAGCAAACCAGCCAAACATGAAGAAATACGCACTCCGGGTTTCCGAGTCCGCGAGAGCGCCGGATAAAAAAAACGGACAATAAGACACACCGAAATCCGGAGTTCACAAAACAGCAGTAGAGCCTGCCAATTTTTTTTTTTTTTGAGACCCAGATCTGGAGATCCCAGAAATGGAAGAACTCCGGAATCCGGAGAATACGCGCTCCGGAATCCGGAGTTCACAAAACAGCAACAGAATCTGCCTTTTTTTTTCAGAAGAAAGGAGACCGAAAAACACAGGAGCTGCATCAAGGCACTCCGGAAACCGGAGTTCGCGAAGGCGCTACAAAGGGAGCGCAAAAGAAACTCCGGAAGCCGGAGTA
>JAODPA010006161.1:3546-13883 GCA_025585075.1 Nepenthes mirabilis | reverse complement strand
GTGACAAGTTGCAACACAACTGGAACACTAATGGATAACTTTGGGGGAAAAATTTGAGAATCATCAAGATAGCCTCAAATTACAACATTCACTAAATCCAGATGTTGCAATACATTGAAGATGAATGGCAAACTCATGCCCCCTTCAAGCAAGGGGGCGAGTCATTAAACCAAGACCGGTGTTGTTTCTCTATTCTTCGTACCCAACGGCATAGTGGCCAGTCTTCCGGTCCTGAAAACCGAAAATGGATGTAAGGAAGGATGCTGGGGAAGAGATGCTGCGTTAATCGACCCGTGCAGAGTCTTTAGGTTCAAGATTTATTATACACAAACTTAAACCACAACTATGAAACTGCCCGGAGGAATAATAAAACAGTATGCGAGTCATTAAACCAAGACCGGTGTTGTTTCTCTATTCTTCGTACCCAACGGCATAGTGGCCCGTCTTCCGGTCCTGAAAACCGAAAATGGATGTAAGGAAGGATGCTGGGGAAGAGATGCTGCGTTAATCGACCCGTGCAGAGTCTTTAGGTTCAAGATTTATTATACACAAACTTAAACCACAACTATGAAACTGCCCGGAGGAATAATAAAACAGTATGTAATCTGAAAGGCAAAAGAACAGAAGGAACCTGCATCATTGCCCTCTGCTTGTTCAGATATTGGGTTCGAGCTTTGCTACGGGAAGAATTTGGTGACTTAAACATCCTCTGCAACAAAGAGAACACAGTCAATTCTATATAGATGAAAGTATTAGAATTAGTTGAGAAACTCACTTTGGCATCGGACGTGGCAAATGTAAAAGAATACGGATTTCATCAAAAGTGAGTTATATACTAGAATATAATTAATTTTAATCATCTACATACCTATTTGAGGAGATTTAATCACTTCTATCAAAATTAATCATGATATCATTCGAAATTATTGAAAAATACCCTCAAATTTTTGATCTATGTATACTTTATACCTCTACTAAAAAATTTAGATTTAAGCTGATTTAAATATATTTAACACGTAAGGCATGTATTAAGCTTCCAAGAGCTAAACGAAGAAAAAAAAAATATCAATATTGGAATATCAATTGTATCACAATATTTTCATGTATAGACTGATACAAGTCCCATATCACGCGGACCTCTCAGAGCCTGTAGTAATATGAAGGTGTCATCTAATCATTCAAAAACAACAAATACAGGTGGGAGGTGGAGCAACCAATGCCAGATAAGAATATGCTGTAAGTTGTCACAGAAAGCAAGCAACATCTTTCCACTTACATTACCAATAGTCAATATGTATGCTAACAAAAGAAAATCTAGAATTCCAGGCAAGGTTCTTCTGGGCATGGCTCATCTGCTTCAAAAAAATATTATGCTACTCGCTTTGCTTGGGAGCAAAGAACGCCTGAATTTGCAGTATACCATTTCATGGTTATATTATCCACAATTCTGCCAGTGGTGTCTCCAGTTTTCCAGCATGTTTTTCTCAATCTCACAAAACAATCAACTAGAAAACTATATACTCTCCACACCCCAACCAACAGCTTAGTTCGGTGGAAGAAGAGCCTTTCTTACTGAGCAACGAAATTAAAAAAAAAAAAAAATCAACTCATGCATAGAGTTTGAGCAAACCATTTACTGTATTTGAACCAACCTTTTCATTTTGTTTGTTCGACAAGATCTCTTCATCAGTTAAATGAAAGTTCTTCTTCGGTGTGAATCCAAAGACATCGTGGAGAAATTCATTTTCCTGTTGCAGAAAGAAGGAAAAAATGAGAACGAGATCCATCAATAACCTAAAAAAACTGAGGTGTGAAGAAAAGCAGCATCTCCACAGGAAGAAATGCCAACAACTCCTCTCTCTCTCTCTCTCTCTAATATGTCAAAACCGTATGAAGTAAAACCAACCTGCATGTGCTTGACAAATCCTCCCCTAAGAAAATGCTTCAGAAAATTTAACTGTTCCAAAAAAAATAAAAGTAATACAATAAAAAAAGAATTTAGCATCAAAAGCAGAACAGTTAAATATGGCAGAGACAGTAGAACCTGTATTAGTTGAGCCCAAGAAGAAATGCTCAATTCCTCTCGACCAATTTTTACAGTGGTTTCAGGGGAGCCACCATCCTGACAAGAACCGAAATACCGGATATAACCACAACAAATCCATGTATGAAATTGACAGATTCATATGTACAAGAATAACTATGTACCTCAAGAAAATCCAAAATGTCACGAAACAAGTTCCTCTGGCTGTTCAGATCCTTCTTCGCAGAACCTTTGCCACCTGCCTCTGCAGCAAGCTCTCTCACTTGACTCAGGACTTTACCCCTGAGTCCTTGCAAGTGTGCATAATTACTGTCCTTATTTGGGCCATCAATATGACCCTTTACTCCACCATAGACTTTCCCAAATTCAGCAATCTCAAATATTACAGCTAATGCTTCTCCAGCTGCAATACGCACAGATCGATCATCCTTGTCCAGCAGACTAGATAAATACGAGATATATCTGCATGAGTAGCATACAAGTTAGCAGCAACTCAATGTTTGTGCATAGAAGAATGTTTTAGATGATTCCATCTGCCTAAGAAAGGCAACCTATTATTCTCACATGGACATTTTGCTGATGTACTTAGCAGCATTACCATCAATCTCCTCTTGTAAATGACGAATACCATCATTATAAAATTATTTTACTGTGTCAGATCCACTCACTTGTACTATACCAAAACTGGCATCAAATAACAGCTTTAGTTGGTAAGTGACTAATGTTCCATTTTCCCCTTTCTATCAACAAGATACGCAATTTTAACCGGTTAAACTCTTATAAGTGTGTTAAAGAGTAAGACCCACATTCTAATGTCAACAAAACAAACACCTACGGTATGTGTTAATGAAAGAACTCAGAACCGTTCACCTCGCCCCCCCCCCTCCCAAGAAAAAGCACTAAATACAACATGTTTTTGGCACAATGTTAAGCTCACTCTATTATGATGCAGGATTCATAAGTTCAAACTATGAAAATAACCTTTCAACAATGAAGAAGTAAGACTGTAAACCAAACCCTCTCCCGAATCTATAATGCGTGAAGTATCGTGTACTAGGCAGTGAGGAGTCCACCAACTACAGGTTCATTATTACGTTAATCATGATAATGTTCAATTCCGGCACAATCCTGAAAACTCCAAAAAGACCAAATGTACAATGTATGCAAACCACTATCTTAGATCTATTTCCCTGGATATGGTTGTGCTAATTGCAAGAACAAGATGAGGAAACTTACTCTTGCCAATTTATCAGGCTAATGCTGGATCCATCCACAGTGGTGAGTAGAAATGCCCAAGAAGAGACCATAGCTGTTATAACAGCTGGTGAAGGCTTACTTGGAACTACCTGAAATGTTAACTTTTGATTCTCAGTGACATTTATCAACAATAATACCTGATGCCAATTGATAGATCAAATCACAGGTGCAATACAACACAACTCATACTCTACTGCCCATCAAATAAGCAGGGGCTCTGATAGCATAAAAATTCAGAGAAACATTTTTTTCCATCGTCAATAGCATAAACAGGTAGACAATCTATTTAACATGTAAAACAATTTTAACTTATTAATTACACATAACGACACCATGATAAGTATGAGGAAACCACACATACATTGGTACTCAATTTTGGGTGAACAACTTGCCACATTATTTGCATCGATCTCTCTGTTTCCTCATGTTCATTCCCACCAATGAAAGTAATAGCAGCTAAACACTCCAGTAACTGCAATCACAAGTAGAAAGTTACAGGAGATATTAGCTCCCCAGGACTTAAGCAGAACAGGAGTATCAGATATGATTAATCAATCATACCGATTGAATTTTTGAAGATTCAGATCGAGATCTGAGAGCTTCTGATATTGGAGGAACTGATTCTTCCAATATCTCATGTGAGTTATTTCCACTACCAGCGGTCAAAGCCAATAGTCCTGCCAAAACAAAATAAAGAGATAAATTATTCCTAGTTTTAACAACAAATACAGATGCAGGACGCCAGAAAAACCGGAAACTGACCAATCACATGAGCAGCCAGAGAAGTCTCTTTTGCAGAACCTCGTTTTATAGAGTTCAGACATTGGTGCAGCAATGTGGTAAATCTGAGGAAACAGGAAAACAAATTGTATTTTTGGTTTATTTTCTATCAAAATAAAGGCATGAGCAGAAAGACATGATGCATGCATAAGCTCGAGTGAAGAATCATAAAAAAATATTAGCACCTTTAAATTACTAATTTCCAGTGAAAGTAGGGGCGGAGGAATTGAGATATCAAGGCATTTTCTTTATTGATTCAACCGTCTGAATTGAAACTAATGAACACATGTGGCTAAAGACTTGTAAGCAATTAAAAGGATACTAACAAACCACATGCTCACATAGACTACCAAAGTCAGGAAATATAGCCGGACTACATGACATCTTTCACCTGAACACCCCACCCCCAAACAAAAATGGAAGCATGGAAGAGAAAAGAATGCACCAAGCTGATTTTCCAATGAACTTGATTGACGAACATTGAATGACAAAGAGAGGGATCTGATAAGAACTATCAGCACCATCACCTTCAGCATTGAAATTACTTTCTTATTAGGGGTTTTACACCTCATTTCCCAAGCCTGGCTGGCAGTTACCACAAATTGAGAACCTTCAAAAAATTAGTGTGTAACTTACATTGCGACACGTCCAAATTAATGCCTCATTATCATTTAATTCAACTATTTAATCTCTACAATTGAACAATCTAATTGCAACACAATCCTTGTTCCCAACAAGCAATTACACTCGCTACAAGTGAAAGAGTTTGTAATATGCCGTTAAACATAGTGTTTAAAACTACATTTCAAGATATTTTCATGGGGGAAAAAAAACATATTTTTATGTTTGACCAATTCAAGACCGACACATTTCTCAATACTTTTCCAACTTCTCTCGTAATTAAATAATCTCAGCCTTTATTTCAATTCATCAAACAACAACAAGGGCAATAAGAAGAGAAGATGGGATAGCCCATTAAACAAAGGCATTGATAATCTTTCTAAACATGCCACATATTTTAAGAGACGGCATAAACAGAGAGAGAAACAAGACGACTTACTTCTTTTCGACAAACCCATACTGCAAATTATTACTGAAGGCCTCAATAATCGATTCCAAAGCTTTCTCCCTCGTTGAACCCCTTCATACAAACCAGCAATCCAAACATCAATATATCCAATTTATGATTCTGAATAATAGAAGATGATCCTAATACATCTATCTATGAATCACAAATAAAACCAACTATTGGGAAATACTAATATACTACGAGTTCAAAGACATAATCCGTAGGCTCTCTAAACTTTACAACGTAAAGCAAAATCAACCAGAAGGAAAAGCAAGGAATGGAATTTAGATAAGAAAATAGGATACCTTCTCTCATACAAGGCATCTAGAGCTTGATCTAACAAACTATCGCTGTAGACTTCCTCAGCAACCACAACCGACATAAGATCAGACCGGACAGACGATGACGAACTCAAACTATCAGTGTCGTCGCTATCCAACATCACAGCATTCTTACGCTGCGAATTACCTGTAATCCATCAACAAAGAAAAAGGAGAAAGCATTAGGATACCAAAATAAAAGCAACCACGAAACCTAACCAATTTGCAATGTTCGAAAACACTGGTCAACAAAAAAAAAAACAATAATGGTCAAAAACCCTAATTGAAAAGGCGGCTTACGCTTTCCCATTGGCGAAGGAATTTACTCCTGTACTCCCGAATGTCAGAAAAAATAACAAAGCTGACCCGAGAAACTGAAAATTTTCTTCTGATAACAATGGTCAAACGAAGAAGACAACCTACAAAACAAAAGACTGACTGCGCTGCCTGTAATCCACCGACTGAGAATCAAGGAAAAGATCAGCTTTGTTTGAGGAGAAGATTCAGCCATGAAAATTTCGGAAGCAAGATTTTTCTCTCTCTAAACAGGAGGAGATGTTCGATGAATTGTGGGATTTAAACGGCAGCGAGTTCTTCTGAAGATGAGGATTATTCAGAACGGCTGGCCCCGAATATTCGGGCGAGGTGGGATATACAAAAGGGTAGAGACGGTAATTTTGTGGAACATTACACGGTTGAATTGGGCACGACGACAAGGCGCTGGCAGAAATCCGTGCACACGCGCCCAGTGGATTCGGTGGGGGACACGTGTAAGGCTAGAGACCGAACACAGACGTTGCTGTGTGGGGTCATTTTTTTTTTCATTATTATACCAATAATTACATAAAAAAATTAAATAGCGTATTAATTTCAATAGGTTAAATATACTCACGTAATAATTGTATATTTTTAAAATAATTAATTAATATTGCGTAATAATATATAAAAGTTTTTGAGTGATGATGGGACAGTGGCACTTTTGCCTTTTCCCCACTTTTCAGTCCGCACATGCACTGCACGTGACCGGCTTGCCGTAATAATTAACCAGCTCGCCACTTCCCCTTTACAGCCTTCGCTTCCCTCGCCAAAAAGTTGAAAAGTGACCGTTAGATTTGTCTGGTTTTCAGCTCCACGCTACATTCTCATATCTTATCTTAGCCAAGACGAACATGTAAATTACAAAAACATAGGAAAATGAACTCAGCATTTTCTTTTTCTTTTTTTTTTCTTGTAATTGGACCCAAAAAAAAAAAAAAAGTAACCAACGTGGGAGAGAGACACAAGGGAAATACGTCCGGTAAGCCGCCGTTCAACCGTCATTTAGAAGACCAACTTCCGGCGAGGTGCGGCCACCAGGGCTACACAGCACCTGGAAGAGGCTGCGAGTTCTCTGATGGTTTCTCCGATCAAATCCTTAAATATCAGCCGTTCGATGTCCAGGACTGCCTCAGACACCTCCACCGGGCACTGGCCCCATCCGTCGATCAAATCCGCAGCAAGGTCCTTCCTCAGTACCCCACAAATGGTATCAAACAAGTCCTCCGAAGGGCCCGGCTGTTGGATTCTTTGGAATTCGGACCAAACCCGACTCAACAAGGGCTTCCCGGAAACAGCATTTTCTGGCAAGATTAGCTTCCATGGCGGCAGCCGCCAGCTGCGGTCGAGGATTTCGTTGGTGGCGTCGAAGATCAGCTTCCTTCGGAGGGTGGAGACTCTGGAGGTGTCATTGCCTTTGAGATACTGCTCCTTTTCTAGCAATAGGAAAACGTCAGTTTCTCGTGGGAGGAGGAAGTTTGATGCTCTGAGGATATCCGAGACGTAGATGAAATCAGCGCCGTCCGATTCATTGCCGTGAACGGCTGAGCTTGATGGGGTGAACACCTCATCCTCAGATTCAGCCGGTGGATCTGATAAGCAAACAGCAGAGGATGTAGATGTTGGGATTTCGTATCAGACAAATTGAAACCGTCGATCACAAACAGTTAAAAGATGATCACTTTTAAGTACAGTTTTCGGTAAAATTGTGCAGCGAAGGAGACGAATGAATGAATTTATTTGCATCTGAATGGAGTGTGTCAGTGTGCAATAAAGATCTGATCAGACCATCAATTAACGTGCAGCTGTTCACAGAGGATGATCCCAGCTCAAGTACTAGAAAAATGGCCACCCCCCCACAAACATTGATGACAGTCTCTCTCCCACGCCTGAAGTTTAAAAGAATGGGAGAGATGACATGGACAAAAGAAACTCTCAATGTCTATTTAATTGTAATGATTAAAATTTAAATATACAAATAATAAAAATTATATTAAATAATTTAAATAAATATTCAATCTTTAAAATTCATTTACCCAACTTTTAATCATAACCCCTAATCCCTACAAGGAAAATCACAGCAGCACTCAAAGAATGGCTATGGTTGTATGTATAATCCCTTTTGTTAAATCTATCTTATGGGTCATATTATGGACCTCCTAAACATTAAATTTCTTTATACTCTGATCAGTTGATTAATTTAAAATTGATGATTTGCAGAAATTAAGACAAAACCTCAGTGATTTGTTTGAGTATGAGCATTATATAAGGATAGCTCTCAACTAATTGAATGATAATGGAGTCTACTATATGAAAATACCATTTAAAAAAAAATGCCTTCTGGACTTCACATCATTCCCCTGAGTTCTCATTCAACAAGTATTTATCAAAATTGAAAAGAAGGACCCCTCAGTTTGGAGCTTCTGACAAACTGCCTTTAATGAATTTACAAGGCAAGAAGGGGTGAGATTCGGACTCGCATCGAGTACGAACTAACGGGGATCAAATACCGACTGCGCTATCGTTACGTCTCGTGCGGTACTGCCCTTCTTATTAGGCCTCTTCTTTTTTTCCCCATTCCCATAGCTCGTGATTACCAGCTTAAGATCAGAAACAGACACCAATCAATACTTCCCATCTCAGGATTGTTAATCTCCCTGCCCCTCTTCAATTAATTTTCCAGCTATATAGAGTGATGACTACGTTTGAACGTCTTGTATCACATTTACTGCCTTGTCCTCACCATTTTTGGAAACAAACTCTCTTGCCTTCTTCATTCTGCCTCTTTTGAATCCCACCCCCACCCCCTACTCTTTCAGCTAATTTTTCTATTTGGGTAGTTTTGTTTGGATGTGGAATGAGGCATAGCTGTTGAGAAAATGATGGATGCAGAAATCAGTAATCTAAGCAATCCTAGCAGGGCTTAGACAGATGGTGCACTATGACATTTTACCAGCTCAAGATCCTTTAAATGGGCATTGATGTATCAGACTTACACACTTTCCTATCTCAGAAACACTTTTTTTTTTCCCCGAAAATCAGAGCAATTATTACTTTTGTTGAATTTGTGATCATAAACTCACTAAATTGTCTTGTACACCATTTTTGGCAAGCATTGTTTAGCTTTCTTCTTCAGCCTGCCAGTTCACTTTTTCTCCTTTGGGTGCAAGGGAGGGAAAATGGCATGAATGGATTGATTCTTCTCAATCTACTTGAATATTTAGATGCCAATAACCAAAGGACAAGAAAAAACCCAGAAGCCAAATCAAGGGGAAAACTTGGAGAGTGGTATTAGAGGATACCTTTAATCACCGTTAGGATACCTTTAATGATCTAGTATTTCATCCATCTATCTGTATTAATGGACCCATACAAAAAATACGTATATGGGTAGGCACCGAGTAGCCGGAAGATCTCAATGTCCCACCAAAGATCTATGAAAAGATCAAAGCTCTCTCTTGATCTAGATTTCAAGAAAGTGTGCGGGAAGGGGAAAAATTATATGTAAAGAGCTCACATAATTACAATTTCCTCCTAAAGTTCAGTAAATCTTCTGATTGTCAAGAAACCAACTCAGCTCAACAATTTGAGAACATCTAAATTCTCAAGATTGATTTTGTACTATAAACCACTTTCATGTGCTTTGAATTTGAAGCATATGATATGCTTCAGTAGCAACCCCACATAAGTCACATAATTGCATGATATGCTTAAAAATTAAAGACCCCTGAATCTGACTTCTGTGACTTAGTGAAAGAAATATCTATATTAGAAGAAAACAGGTGATTAGGTGAAGATCCACACTAAATTTATAGTAATAAATTTAAAAAGATAATGCTCCGGTGTTCATCTTCCAAATATCAATTCTAATGTGACATTTTATCTATCGATCTATCCACTATTTTTATAGCCAATCAATATACATAGATGAATGAGAAAACAATCTTCTATGGGTGTCTGATGCATGTCCCTAACATTTTTACTAAAAACAGAGGAATCAGGCACATCAACATCAAAAATCAGGCAGAAAATGGGCCCCCAGCACCCTGCCCAAATGGCTTAAAGTTGAAGCCAATGAATACAGAGGTCTCAGCATAATGAATTAAAAAAATATCATTAGAATGATACCATTTATTCATCCACAGCATGTCATCTTATCTACACATCATGCTAATAAACTCATATACAAATAAATTAATAAATTCCTGTTACTTATTTGCAGATATTAATAAAGAGGGTTTTTTTTTTTTTTTTGTTTGATGGATAAAATATACGTCGTCTTTATCAAGGATCCGATCATGATGGCCATAGGCAATGTGGGCATGGTAGCAACCCACGTGACTTCATCAGCTCAGCACATGGTTAGTCTTTTTTATCCCACAACGCTCTACACGTCATTGGTTTGATTAGATCGAAGGATCTGCCCACTGTTTCCCAATAGTTCAGTGCAGTCAGGGTGGGTGCTATCATTAGCCCTCTTTTAATTCCCCAAAAAAAAAAAAAAAAATCAATTTTTAATCATTAACTTGTCAACCTTAATATTATCACCATA
>JAODPA010006150.1:0-13879 GCA_025585075.1 Nepenthes mirabilis | reverse complement strand
CCTAAGAGAATCAAGTAATTATTGAAACCACATCATTTCATAGTAATATATGTTAATACACAATATTCTGATTCTACACTTGACCTGACTACCATATTTTATTTTTTACTTTTACATGACACAATATTGCTTCCAACAAACACACAATAGCTAGTGATAGATTTTTTATCATACAACGATCTAGCCAAAATAGAATAAAAAAGACCCTATACCTGAGTATGATCATAATCACTATACAGGAAGTCTTGTCTTACTGCACTATTAAGATTTCACATAACTAACAAGAAACATGAAAAAAGCGGTTTACAATACTAGTAGAGAAGGTAATATCTAAATGACTCACAATAAGATAATTAAGCTCACCAACTAAAAATTAGAACCTTTTTGATTCAGCAAAGAGGTTTCCATTATCTACTAATAACTTAATTCTTGGACACATGAGAGAGTCACAAGGTTTTGAATTCAACATAACAATCTTTCAAAGTAAATCCATCATGTACTTTCTTTGCGAAAGAAAGATGCCATGACGACATCTAGCAACTTTGATACCGAGGAAATAATGTAAACTTTTAAGATCTTTGGTCTAAAATTGGTTTTGAATAAATAATCTCATATCTATGATGCAAATATTATTACTACTAATAATTATAATATCATCCATGTACACAACGAAAAAAATACATCAACATTGGAATGACGACAAAACGAAGAATGATTGTTGCTGCAATGAGAGAACCCAAATTTAAATATAACTTCAATGAACTTGACCAGCCACACTTGCTAACATTGTTTCAAGCCATATAAGAACTTCAGCCGATAAACGGATCCAAACTTTCCTGAGCAACAAACCCCTAAGGTCGCCCCAAATAAACTTTCACCTAAAAATTACCATGCAAATAGGCATTCTTGATATCTAATTAATATAAAAACCAATGATTAGTAGAGGCCGAAGAAATGAGAAATCTAATACAAGTTAACATTGTTAACACTATGTAGATACATTTACACTCGATGGATGTCTTCCCTAGAAGCAAAGAAACTAACTCCGACATGTGATTATGCTAAGTGCAACCATCTCTTCCTCCACAAATGCCTGTTGACCAAGATAAGAAATAACCTTTGATATAGATCAAGGTACAAGCTATTTAGTAGTCTAGATTAGACTAGAACATAAGTAGATTAAGAAGATAAGAGGAGAACTAGAGGACTAGAAGTGGAAAGAGGGCCGAGAACGTAGAGAAACAAAAGGAAAATAGAAAGAGGATTACAAAATCTAACCTCACAAAGAAAATCAGGAATTCATAAAAACTTTCATTCATCAATACAAGTCGCTGATTTACATGTCAAGTAAGACTTTGTATTGGCTAAGGAGCTTTCTAACTATTATTACTATAATAGCCCTTAGAATAACCCCTCACCTTATTGATATACCATCCTCTTACTAATATTGGCCAGCTTACTTTATAATATGGTTTACATAACAATAATCCCTCTATGAGAGCATCCTTGTCCTCAAGGATGAAATAGATATGGTTCCTTATGTCTTTTGCCCTGAGTAATACAATAATGAAAGCTATCCGCAACTAATGCTAGTCTCCAGAGTAATACTAATATACTAGCAAGAAGTGGGAACTTCCTTCTTAAACAAGATTGTGAACCTATGAGTAAATCTGTCCAGCCCTTAATTGTAATGTAGTTGCATGGATTGTATTGAATTTGTTGATGAAAACACGACCCTTTAGCTTGCAATGTTGGACGAAGATGAAACTGGATTTGTATTTCCTCCTTTGTTTTAGAATTCTGCCAACAATGGGTGTATGTTTGGTTGGTGGGAATAGAAATTCTATTCCCACCTTATTTTCAGTAGAATATTTATTCCTCCAATTTGGAGAATAAAAAATACCACCTTATTTTCAGTAGAATATTTATTCCTCCACTTTGGGAAATAAAAAATACCACATACTCTTAGGTATTTTTTATTCTTTACATATAAGGAATAGTTATTTCCGCAGCCCATGAATTTTATTCCCATTTTGCCCTTATTATTATTATTATTATTGTAGAGGATATCCCGTCGAAGATATCATTGCGAAAGTGTGTAAATATTGTTCATACTCTTCAACCTCCAAAATCTTTTTTCTTTGAATAAGGGTAAAAAAGTCATTAATACAAATTCTCACCCTATTCTTCATACTATTACTACATATCAAATATTAATATACTAATTCTCAATTTATTCTATTCCAATAATCAAATATGGAAATAGAAATTTTCAACTCTATTCTCATCTTATTCTATTCCCTAAGAATAACTATTCTATTCCTACCTTATTTCATTCCAAAACAAACATGCCATGGAGGTATTTCTATGAAGTGGTTAGTTGTAGGGTTAGAATTAAGTACACTGGTCCATGACACAATCTGCTTGTATGATAAGAGTTGTTGGACGAGTTGAACACCTTTCTTGGTAAATTAGAGAACTGGTTCTTGCTGACTTTCAATGTTGTAAAGTTCTATAACGAATATATTCATGCTGAGGTTTGTGATCTACAGACTCTTGTTGTGTCTTTGGTTGGTCCTGATGTTACAGCTTTACTGTCTTCTATTGAGTGCATCTGTTGTGGCCGGTGTTTGGTTACTTGTGTTGTTTGCCAATGTCCATTTGTTGTTGTAACATTTGGCAATGTAGAATGTGTAGCATTATTCTGTTGAATGTTGATTTGGTTGCATTGCTGAACTGTTCTGTTGATAGACTGACATACTTGTTGGTTATGGCTGTCAGCTGCTGTAATTATATTTGAAGATGGATGATTACATCACGGTTGAGTCATGTTCTTCAGTGCCAATTGAAAACTGAAGAACAAAGGTGCAATGGATGTTTGGATTATTGAATCCAGATCATGTTCTATGTGACATAACAATGACAGGTAGTCATTTAAAAGGTAGCATTGAAGGTTGTTAGGGCAGCATTGCCAATAAATTTTTCCATACAACATATTCCTTGCACTTCTAGCTTCAAATGGTGTCTTGTACCCAATGGCAATTGGTTTATCCATTTGTGAGTGAACATGTAAGTAGGAGATACTGCCATGTGGCCCAAAAGCCTCTTCCACTTGTTGATCATTCCACTTTGGTGACTTATGATAATCTCAAAATGCTAGGAAATAAGTTGGCATGTGAAGATCACTAAAACATTTAGGTGTATATGGAACTTGTAGGATATTATGAGCCTTTGATTGTGGTAAATAAGTGATGCACACAGTAAAACATTCATCACAATAACCGTCACGAAGAAGTTGCAGAAATTGGATAACAAATTTCATACAATCTAATTGAAATACTACGCTTATGTCTAAAGCTTGTATTTTCGATTGAACGTTGATGGTGATGCCCAAGGAGTCAAAACACCTAATGTAATAATTTTTTTTAGCTGCATAAAAAGGAGTTATTGAAATGAGCAAGAAAAATGCCTGTGGTTTCCATTCTTACCTGTTATCTTGGTTGATGTATGGAAACATGTGGTGTGTATATGATGAATGATGGAGCATGAGTCTCTGAAGCCCTTGTTGAAGTAACACCTCTGGATGGAAAAGTTACTGCAGAAATTCTGGGAATGATAGGATTGAATGACTGGAAGAGTAAGTAAATTGTGTAAGAGGCTTTTAGTTTGTGGTGTGGAATTAAGATTGAGCAGCAGAATACACAAATAAAGTAGCTGATGTTAATCAAAACAGATGGCTTACCAAGTAGGTTCTCATTGCAGAAGCAATTTAAGTGGATTGTATTTGCTTGGTAGCCTGGAAGATGTCTAAAACTGGGAAGATCAAATGCACAATTTCAAAGAAATGGACTGAGATGCAGGAGGTTCTGACACAGGTAAGAATTTTATAGCTTGTAGTGTTTCAATTGTGGATGCAATCTGGTGAGAAGGCAAAGATTGTGCTAAGCAGTAGGAACTGTGCTTTGTGGAGCACGAAGTGAATTGCAGATGACAAAAATGCAGCAGATGTTTGCATAGGCAGTGTCTTTGGTAACTAAGAACCAATAGAACATAAAGCTAATGAAATTCAGGATACCAAAAGAGAAGCTACTATTGTAATGCTGCAAAGGCTTACATTACATAAAGCTAATGTAATGTTGGTGCGCAATAGAACTGATGTATGTTGCTGAAGTAGGACTGCAACAGACTCCAGGAATTATGGTATCAACAGACTCGGAATAATTCTCAACAGACTTGCCAACATATAACAGATTATAGGAATCTGTTGGCTGCAATGACAATTATCAGTTGGGCTCTTAATATGAATTCTGCTGCTGATACCACTCTTCAATGTTGCAGGCATTTGGCAACTGTAACAATTCAAGATCTTGCATATGCCAAACAGATCAGATGGAGATGTAATGCACCACTGAAATTTTCAGAAAAAAAAATCAGATTGCAGATCCGTGCTTCAAATTTCAGAAACATACATATAGAGCAGCAACTTATCAGATGAAATACTGATCTCACCATAGATGATATCAGTGGAATGGATGCTCAGCTTCTGAATTACTGATTCTAGAATGATGACACTAGCAACAACAGATCAAGAACCAATTTTAAAAAATGCCATAGGTGTGCATTCACTTAGGATTAGCCATATTGGCTTAAATCAGTAAGTGTGGAGTCTTTGTAAACCAATGGTACAGTAACTTCAGGTCTTAGTTTGCACCAATCTTCTGAATAATGAAGATGATATTGAATCCCAGATCCTGAAATCCTGATGCCACTGATGTCTATTATTGATTCAATAGGAAAAAGAGCTGAATGCAGTGTCTCAAATTCCTAATTCAAGCAACAGGTTGTTGATTTCAGAATCTTAAAATACTCATTGCCAACTTCAGATTTGTTCCAGAGTTTCAAGAAACCACCAATGAAACCAAAAAGTAATCGAGAAGATGCATACAGAACTGAATAATTCAACTAACTGTTCAATAATTCCAGAGTTTCAGAACTGTTGCCAATGTGAAAGCAGGCCTACTGCTTCAAGTTACTGATGCAGCCTTGTTCAATAATTCAAGAACCGAATATCAAGTTACTGATGCAGCCTTGTTCAATAATTCAAGAACTGAATATCAAGATTCACTGGTATCTTGGATGTACCTTTGTGTGTATACTATACATAACTTGCTTGATACTCCTAAGAATTGTCCTCAATGCGAAGAAGGTGCCTAATAAAAGGCATGTCGGTGCATCACTGAATTGTTGCTGTTGGAGGGTGAGGTTTGATGAATTTTCAGACTACCTTCTTTGTATAAGACATGGGACTATGGATCATGAAGTAGCATCCATTGGAGGTCAGTGGATAACTTGTGTTTTGGCCAGAATCAAACCAAGAGAGCTACTAATCTGTTGTTGCTGATGCAAATGCAGATTGTTGATCTTCAGGTTTCAAGATTCAAGAATTTGTGCGGTTTCCCTCAAGAACATTAAGAAGGATTGTATAATCTAATCCTCAAGATAATCAAGAACATAAAGAAAATGATCAACAATTTCATAATTAAGATCTCATGAAAATAGAAGGCTAATCAAGAATTAGATTTTAGACAGCAGAAGCAGAATTTTGAAGCCATTGTTGCAGAAACATGGATTTTGAGCACAGAATTATCAAGAATTGGAATGCACTCATCTCATTTACAGAAATGAATCATTCTTTTCCGAAAAGGAACAAAATTGTACAAGAAAAGGGTGCTCAAATGTTTAAGAACTGAAAAATTTTTGTGGTATTTTTTTTAAATGGCGAATGTGTGGTAAGGATAAAATTTCCCAAGAATTAGAACTATCTTTGATACCAATTGTTACATAATAGCCTAAATTAGACTAGAACACAACTAGATTATGAAGATAAGAGGGGAATTACAGGAATAGAAGATGAAAAAGATGTTTCATCCCAAATTACACAATAATGTTTCGACCTCCTGTACAATTAGCGGAAGCAATACAAAATTAAATATTCAATACACATAATGAATATTTATTTCTAGATACTAACAATAAAAATAAGTATAAAAATATACGATAATAAGCAATAATAAAAAGAAAATTTTGGTGATGAAGAAAAACTCGATACCCACGATAATCGAGAAAAACCCTTCGGGCTTCAACGGCTAGAGAAGAAATCCACTATGAAAATCAACTTACAGATCGGATGGTACAGACGCACTAATCTAGCCGACTTACTCCCTTCTTGTGATCCCGACCAAGGAACTCCTTGGATTTGCCCGCAGCAACGGAACCGGACACCTTCCAATCTTCACTTCAATCTTCTCTGACGAATCGTTGGAGCTCAATTTCCACACCTCCCACGTTACTCACGAGGGATTGTAGGCAAGAACAAATGTGTATTCAAATGATATGAGAGGGTGAGAAAGCTTTGGTAAACTAACAATGTAAATGATCAAACTTTCTCCGGTGGGCACAAAACATTTGCACGAAATAATGAACGTAGCCTTTTGGTGTAGGGATGAAGAAGAAAGTATTATAAATATAGAGGAGCCCAAATGAGTTCAAATTTAAAAGAGCCGTTAGACACCAAGGGCCCGGCCACTCGAGCGTAGATCAAGACACTTTGCCTCGTTGGCTTCCTCCGCAAAGATGTAAGCTCGGACAATGGCTTCTGCTTCCAAGAAGGATTGAGGGCGCTGATGCGACAGGTGCTTGAAGAAATCCCCTACTGCCAACGTAGCAACAAAGACGTTGAGCTTCAACTCGTCAGAGAGTTGGGGGATCATGCATGCCTCGGTGATGAAGCGGCTAAGGAATCGCTTCAGGCTTTCGTCCGTCCTCCGGCGGAGGCGGACCAAGTGTCACGGCTGTTTTTCCTCTCTCCGATTGGAGGCGAACTGGCTCAGGAAGCTATCCACAAGCTCGTCTGATCTAAGTTTCGAACATCTTGTTCACTAGGCGTTGATAGGTTGCCCAGCATTCTTGAGACGGAAAGGCATCACCTTATAGCAGTACGTCCCCAGATCGGTCATGAAGGAGGTGTGCTCCTCCTCGTCTGGGTGCATCCTAATCTGGTTATAACCTGAGTAAGCATCCATGAAGCTCAGGAGCTCGTGCCCAAATGTGAAGTCCACTAACTGATCGATCCGAGGGAGCAGGAAGCTATCCTTTGGGCAGGCCATGTTTACGTCGGTGAAGTCCACACACATCCGCCACTTGCCATTGCTCTTCTTCATGAGAACGACGTTGGATAGCCAGTCTGAATATTATACTTCTCTAATGAACCCAGCGTCCAACAGTCTATTCACTTCCTCTCATATAGCTATTAACTTTTCGACGGAATGGTTCCTGCGCTTCTACTACACAGGCTTGTGGTCGGGATCGAGGCCCAACTTATAGACCATTACCCCGGCTGGTATCTTGGGCATATCGACAGGAATCCATGCAAACACATCGGAGTTCTTCCGCAGGAAGGTAATTAGTCAATCACGGTCGGCCCGAGAGAGAGAGCTACCCATATGTATGCACTTCTCTAGCTCGGCAGGATCTAACGGAATTACTTCGATTGCTTCTCCTGACGGGGCTTGTTGTAGCGTGGCTTCATCGTGAAGATCTAAATCTCCGTCTAGGTAGTCTGGCACCGCTGGAGCAACTTGGGACAAGTAGCACGTCCATCCCATCACCTGGTCCTCGAGCACCTCCCCTACGTCGTACAGGGTTAGGAACTTCATCTTTAGATGAGGAATCGAAGTAACGGCCCTGAAGACCGTAAGGAAAGGTCTGCCCAAGATGGCGTTGTAAACGGACGGTAGATCGACGACGATGAACGTTAGCTCCCACGTTGCAACGCACAGCTAAGTTCCCATCGTGATCGCTAACTGGACTATTTCCTATACAAGTACAGGTTCATCGTCCAAGCCGTATAGAGAGCCATCAGCCGCTTTCATTTGGCTTCACCTCAGTCCAAGCTTAAAAAAGGCAACAAGATACAACAAATTCTGAGAGCTTCCATTATCAACAAAGACTCGTTTCAGTTGGTAATCAACCGTTTCAATTGGTAGAAATGAGGGCGGATACAACAAGGGGATTGGAATGGGGGAGGTTACATGAGCCATATCGTTGCTACTAAAGCTAATGACAGCACTCTTATACCCTATCTTTGCTCTCTTACTGCTAGAAGCCTGCTCAGGCTGTGTCTGCTCGCTGCTCAGGCCGTACGGTTCCTGGGAGGCTCACTTGCCTCGCCTTCTGAGGCTGCGGGGGCCTGTCCCGAGCCCTTCACGAACCATTTGAGGTGCCCGCGGCAGATCATGTCTTCTATTTCCGGTCGAAGGCGACCCCGGCTCTAGACGACCCTTGCAGCCCGGGGAGTGTGGACGCTCTTGACGTTACAACATGGACCCTGAATGTGAACAGGTCATCCACCGAGACAGGCAGCGGAACCGGAGTTGTGCTCCGGACTCCAAATGGTGTGGAAATTAAGTACTCCGTTACGTTGACCTTCTCAGCCTTCTCAAGCAACGAGAGTTAGCCACCCGCTGCGGTGCATTCCGGGAGCCAGGCCTCCCATTACCCGCTCACCAATCTCCCATTTCTGCATCTACATACTCTCTATGCATTCACAGCATATTTCCACGCACCTCTAAGTGTGCGCCCCTTTCCGTTCATTACGGGAAGTTACTGACTTGAACGTTGGAGTATTTTCAATGAGAAAAATCCCGCCAGGCCTCTGATATGTTATTTGTTAGTTGTGTTGTGTAGGTTCCAGGTTAACAGAAACAGAGACCAGACTCTAAGAAGAGCGAAAAGAAAGTGAGCTTTATCAAAGGGAATGGAGGAGAAATGGGAGACCGGAAAAAAATTGGTCAACACGATCCGACTTACAACTAAGCGGTGAGGACTAAGGAGCTTGGTTTTTAACGCCCGCCCATTCCAGGTGACGGGGGATCCGTGAAGGAAGGAAGCAACATCATTAGGGCGAGAGAGAGACCATCTCTCACAGGGATAGTCAGGATGAGCAACACAAGGGATGCCCAACGCAATGGAAAGCACGTCAAGGGTAAGTCGGACATGAATCCCCCACACGAAGGTAGAGAAGGCGTCAAAAGAAACGTCATAAATATTCGTATAGAATTCCTGGATGAGAAGGGGAATTGGAGCAATCAAATTAGTAAGGGCAGGCTCCCACTGGCGGTCAGTGAACAAGGACGAGATGGCGAGATTAAGGAGAACGAGGACAACTTCACGTTCAAGCGATAGCTGCCGCTGGGACATCCAAGAGGTAAAGAGGGATGCCGCGGCATCACTAAGAAACTGGTTGGGGTCAAATTGGTCGCTCAGACGGAAGCGCTTACCCGAAGATTTCATGGAAGGGGTTTTTTGCAGAATCGACATCTGAAAAACACACAAGAAGGCAAAATTTTAAGAAGTAAAAACATTTGTCTATGCACACGAGCCTCCTCCTCCCCCTTTCGCGGTGCTCTGCCCCTTTTTTTTGGGCACTGTGCTGTGTGTGAGTGAGAAGGCAGAGGAGGCGGATGGCGCTGGGCGAGCACAAGGAGGCTGCGCACGAGACAGTCGACTGCCAGCACCAGAGGCGCCAGCGGTGCACAGTCAGGCTGCTTGAAGGCAGCCATGGACAGTGCGGTCGGCATGGTGAGCAATGGCCAGAGCACTGAATGAGATGGCAGGAGCTCAAGCTAGGGGAGGCGCCATCTGCACCGTGAGAACCCAAAACAAGGGTGGCAATGGATCGAAGACGATCTTGCAAGATCCACGTACAAACTAGTGGATCTGGGGCCAGAAGGGAGGAAATCGTGTAAGCCAGCCGAAACGAGAGGAACTCATAGTGAGATTGTGCAAAAACGAGAATCAGCAAGGAGAGGAGGCTGACTAGGGTTTGAGAGGCGCACGCCAGACGCTGGAGGATAAAGAAGGAAGGCAGAGGCGCACGAGCATGTAGAAGGCGGGCGCAGGAAGCTGGCGCTCGCATTTTTCTTTTTCAATAATATTGTTAAACATAAAGGAAGGGATGTCATTCAGCAGGAGGTGTACAAACACCGATGGCTGTTCTCAAAGATTCGAAACGCACACTAATCCAATGGTTTAGTGAGAATGTTGGCCAGCTGGTTTTCAGTTGGAATATGTGTAAGGGAGATGACTTGACTTTCAACTAGCTCACAGATGAAATGATGTCGAATATCGATATGTTTAGCACGGGAGTGCTGAACAAAATTTTTAGAAATATTAATGGCACTAGTATTGTCACAATACTCATTCAAGCCACCAAGTTAGAGCCGACATAGAAACACCCACCGGATGTGCTCTTTCTATAATCAACATTTCTAGCCCAATCAGCATCGGAATAGCCGGCCAAGGCAAAATTTGAGTCATTAGATAAGAAGATCCCATAATTAGAAGTCCCATTGATGTAGCGAATGATATGCTTAACAGCACTTAAATAGGATTCTTTTGGATCGGATTACTATCGAGCGCAGACACCGACACTAAATACAATGTCGGGTTGGCTAGTTGTCAAATAGAGGAGACCACCGATCATACTTCTATAAAGAGTCGGATTGGCGCTCTTTCCTGTAGGATCACGATCCAATTTTGATGAAGTGCTCATGGGTGACTGGATAAGTTTGGAGTTATCAAAATTGAAGCATTTAGCAAGGTCCTTGGTATATTTGGCTTGGGAAATGAAAGAGCCGTGAGAGAGTTGCTTAATTTGTAAGCCAATGAAGTATGTAAGTTCTCCGACCATACTCATTTCGAATTCTGAAGCCATATAGCCAGCAAAAGAATGAGCATGAGAATCAACTGTAGCACCAAAAATGATGTCATCCATATAAACTTGGACTACCGACATATATTTTTCGGTCATTTTTACAAATAAAGTTCTATCAATACTGCCTCTAACAAAACCATGATCACTAAGGTACGAGGTGAGGCACTCGTACCAAACTCTGGGATCTTGTTTGAGTCCGTATAAAGCCTTTTTTAGTTTGTACACATGGTTTGGAAATGTAGGATTCACAAAACCCTTTAGTTGCTCTACATATACTTTCTCTTGGATGAGACAATTGAAGAATGCACTTTTTACATCCATTTGATACAATTTAAATCACATGGTACACGCAATAGACAGAAGAATACGAATAGATTCGAGACGAGACACAGGAGCAAAAATCTCGTCATAGTCGATGCCTTCCACTTGTGTATATCATTGAGCAACAAGGCAAGCTTTATTTCAGGTGATATTACCATTTTCATCGATTTTGTTTTTGAAGATCCATTTGGTCCCGATTACGTTTGTATGTATAGGATGGGGAACCAATGACCATACATCGTTTCTCACAAATTGATTTAATTCCTCATGCATGGCATTAGACCAGCACTCATCGGACAAGGCCTCTTCTGCCTTTTTGGGTTCGATGTGAGAAACATAACAGGTATAGGCGAACTGGTTTAGCTTGAGCAATAAATTCTCCCATACAGATAGAGGCGCTTATAGCCTTGCCTGGCGCAGCCTCATACCTTCACTCAAATTGCCTAACATAAGGTCTTTTGGATGATTCAGCGTAACTCTGGTAGAAGGTTCCTTTGTAGGAAGGGAATTAGGAATTGTTTGCGCCATATCAAGAAATGTTGAGTCGAGTGAAGATTCAACATGATCAACCTCTTTATTAGAACGGTCACGGCTTTCAGGATGCTCATGAGGTATATCGTTCACAACAACATTGATAGATTCCATAACCGTTTGAGTGCGGGAATTGTAGACCCAAAAGGCACGACTGGTTAGGGAATATCCCAAAAATATTCCTTCTTCACTTTTTGAATCAAATTTACCTAAGATTTCTCTATCTCGTAAAATAAAGAATTGACTCCCGAAGATATGAAAATAATTAACGTTAGGTTTCTTTCCTTTCCACAGTTCATATGGTATTGTTTCTGTCCCGGGTCTTAGGTAGATCCGATTGATTATGTGGCCAGCCGTACTCACGGCCTCGCCCCAAAAGTGCATGGCAACATCCTTACCTTGCGTCATAGTTCTGGCCATTTCTTGAATGACCCGATTTTTGTATTCAATAATGTCATTTTGTTAAGGGGCGATAGGGGATGAGAATTCATGATGAATTTCTTCTTCATTACAAAAATTTTCAAAATTGAAATTTTTAAATTCCTTTCCATGTCACTGTGGATTCTAATGATAAACATTCCTTTTTCATTTATGAGTTTCTTGCATAAGATTTTTACGTGATCAAACGTGTCAGACTTTTCTTGGATAAGGTCTATCCAAGAATACCTCGAGAAATCATCAACAACCACTAAAATGTACTTTTTGCCCCTAGACTTTCAGTTCTAAAAGGTCCCATTAGATCCATATGTATTAGTTCAATAGGACGCGATGTGTGGATATCACTATGAGATGAGTGACTTGTTCTAATTTGTTTTCCTAATTAACAAGGGCCACACACATGATATTTTACATTTGGCAGTTTAGGTAGCCCTTCAACACAGCTTTTCTTTGATATTTTCAATAGGCCCTTAAAATTTAAGTAGCCAAGACGTTGATACCACAATTCTATAGAATCAATTTTAGCGGCATTACATCCAAGAATGTGGTTTGGCTCGATACCATAAAGATTGTCGAGAGTTCTCTTACCCTCTAAGACAATCAAGCCATTAATGTCACAGATGCAACATTTATCTTAAAAAAATCGGACTTCAAAGTTGTCATCATAGAATTGACTAATGCTCAAGAGGTTAGATTTTAACCCTGAAATATACAGGTCATCATAAGGCTTTGAGAGTCCAGAGATACAGATTAGGCCTCGGCCAAGAATAAGAGCTTTAGCGCCATCACCAAAGACAACCATCCCATCAGAATGGTCTGACATCGAGGAGAACATAGCTTTATTTCTACACATGTCTAAAGCATCCACTATCCAAGTACCTCTGAGACTGATTTTGAGCTTTCAAGGCAATATGAACGACATTACATGAATATGTTTTAGAAGAGCTTTTCAGCTCACTTTTCTTAACCCATATTTTTCTTCTCGAATTCACTTTCTAATTCAACCTTTTTATTCATTCATTCAGTTGTTGAATGTTATTAACAAGTTTCTTCATCTTCATTCCTTATCTTTGGTTGTACAAACGATTTATGGTATAACAACGAGGACGAATGTGACTAATTTTTTCACATGCATGACAAGTAAGCACAAACTTAGGCATGAAAGAGGACTGTTTAGGTCTTTGGTGGAAATAGGTATTTGTTTTATGTGACTGGTAAATTTTAGTGGATTTGTTCACGACCTTTTGGTTGTGTAGATTTGTCAAAGGAGTTAAGTCAAATCTTTTCTCTACATGTTGAGGCACGGTCTTAGTGACTTTGGATGTGTTAGTATTTTTGAGTGAAATTTTCGTGGCGGGAACAAAGATAGTCTTAGATTGTGGGCTATGTTGGGAAAGTTTCTCGACATACCCCAAACCCTTTTTATTTCCAGCACATTTTCCAATACCCAACATATGATCAAATTTTTAGGTTCCACTTGAAAATTTTTTCATGTCGTTCTTAGTATTCTCAAGCTCCAATTCTAGGGATTTAATTTTGGTAATTAAGGAGTTGTTACGAATTTCAAGTTCACGATAAATCTTTGTGGCACTATTCGAGTGGGTCATAACTTCAGCATTTTTTTTTTCAGGTCGATGAGTTTACTGTTTAAGGTTTTATTTGTTTTCTTCACTTTTAAACATTTCCTAAACGATTTGTCATATGCTTCTTGAAGTCCATCAAAATCATTATCAGATTCTTCATGTGAAAAATCTAATTGTTCAGGAGGCACACTGGTGGCTTCGTCACCACTAATAATGGATGTCTTGAATGCCA
>JAODPA010006139.1:0-13883 GCA_025585075.1 Nepenthes mirabilis | reverse complement strand
ACTAAATCCACAAACTTATCTTCCATGGTCAGCAGCCTAGCCAACTTCTAATCCTTTACTCCGCTTCACCAAGTGTGAGGCCCCAGAATAAAAAATGTGATAATTGAAAACAATTAAAATGATGATAATCATTAAGAAATCAAACATGTAGTAAAAAATGATGGTTAAAAATAAAAAGTTAAAAAAATATCCGAGTTCAATAAACAGCCAAGTGGCGCCTGCCGTGCGCCAGAGCGAGCCCCTGGCTGTAACCCCCGCTCGCCGCGCTCTCGAGCGCAGCCCTGACTTTTGCCCGCATGCTGACTTCGTTTTTGTTATAAATTGAAGGGGAAAAGGGAAAGGGAGAGAGAGAGAGCTGACCACGTACGAAGAAGAGGAAGAAGAGAAGAGGAGAAGGGGAAATCACTTGTTCTAACCCACACCTGGTAAAAATAACAATAGATCGGACCAAGGCAAGTGTACTTCGGACGTTGTTTTTCATTTTTACCGATTCTTTTTGTTTTAAAATTGATGAAAATGCTCTAAAATGTTGTTGCATGATTAAAATAAACGAAGCATGTTTCCTTTGATTATTCGGTTAGATTTTATGTTTACCCATGTTTATTACAACTTTTGGCTTCAATTTCATAAATGAGCATGTGATTAGTGTTCGATTTTGTCCCGAAAGCTTATGACAAAACCCTAGCTCAAAAATATTAAAAATTTTTGGTTAAATTGTATGATTTAATATATATGTATAGATTTATGGCATTAATTTCATGCATAAACCCATGTTTAGTGATCGATTTGAGTCTGAAAGTTTTGGCGAAGCCCTAGGTACGAAAATGAAGAGGTTTTAATATTTTTAACCGTAGCTCCTATTATATAAAAGTAAATTGGCACCGAAATAAAGCTCCCGGTATAATTTATTTTTAAAAATTTTATACGGACTTATACTGATAAATTTCCATGCACTTTCGAAGTAAAATTGAAGGAGTTTTTAGACCGTTACCGTATGTTCTGAATGTTCTGTAGTTAACTGAAAGTAAATTGTGAAACTCTGATTATGAAAGAAGATTTTTAATAAAAAAATTATTTCTGATACTGTTATTTAGGACCCATGACTGATTTCAGTCAAGTTAGGTTCTCCGACATGTTTTAAAACTTTACAGTGATAATCGAGGATAACTTTGTCTATGGAGTTATATGTGGTCCACCCTTCCTCGGCACGTTATAGTTAGAAAAAAAGTATAGTTTCTGACCTACCTTCGGGTGGCACACCGTATCGATCCCTTGAAATGGGATATTTCTGTTACAGTTATAGGCCTTCGATTGTGTGGAGTGAACACAATCTATCATCGATCATTCGCCTCCTTAGCTAGTAGGGTATACTGACAGGGTCTGTTACCGATATGTTATGTTACCATTTTGTTCTGCACCGCAGTCACTGTACTGGTTTTTGTTCCGTAGCGATTACCAATTACTGATTACCATTTATTGTTTACTGATTACCGATTACTAATTACCGGTTACCGATTACCGTTTACCGATTACTGATTACCGATTACCGACTACCGACTACTGATTTCTGATTTCTGAGTTTAACATCGTCGAAGTATGCTTTCTCTGTTTTCTAGGTTATATTCTGTTTAACCGTTCTATCTCTACATAGATTCAAGACCGTTCTGCATCACTGTTTTACTGTATATATGTATGTACCTTGCTGCGCCCTGATTCATTATTTTATTATTTTTTTTCCTTCAGATAAGACAGTAGAATTAGTGCCCGACCAGAATGAGTGACTAAAAGAAATTCGTGAAAACTTTTGAGGACCTGGAGCATTTTGGAGTTATTTTGGGAGAACCAGTTGATGTAAAGATTTGACTGGACATGTGATTTTGTATATGGGTCTTATATCTATGGATATTCATGCACATGTGAGTTTTGTATAGAATGCATATGATGTATGTGATGGTAAAAAGGAAAACTATACTTTTGTAGGTTAATAGTTTAGCTTCTGCTCTAAACTTTTGGATATACTATACAGGTCCTAGACGGCATCTCGTTATTGAACTGTTAGTATAGCTAATAATTTTATAGATTTATACCATGGATGGCACATGTGATCCTATGTATGCATGTTGTAGGAAGAATTGTAGATAATTGATAGTTATATGCTTGTAATAGTTAATCATATAGGTTATATTTCTGGGTTCTCATCCAGTTACAAAGGAGACTCTGTCGAAATTTTTGTAGGAGTCTTACCTTATATTTTAGTACCGTTAATTCTGTTTCTATCTTGAGGAAGCTTCTGAGGAAAGAAGAAAAAAAATCCGTTTCATCACATTTGGTATCAGAGAATTGAGATGCTTTAGGAATTGATTGACTGAAAAGCGAAAGCATAGGTTTAAATCTCTGTAATGAATTCCTGTAGGGATAGGTTGAAAGAGCCACGAGGAGGCACCTTGACGTCCTAAATTTATTGGTGCTGATTTAGTGCTTGAACTGATTGGTATTGATTCGTGGTCTAGGATAATCAGTTTTGGTTCAAAGTTTAGATTTGATCATTCTAGGTTGAGATCCTAAAAGGGACACTGGATCAATCTAGTCAGTATGGCGGATAAGTGGAATTGATAGCTTGAGGTCTATGTAACTTGGAGTAGATTTTAGGAAAGTAAGTTTAAGGATACTAATTTAGGATCAATTCGTAGTGATTAAGTGCATAAATTTTTGGGTAATATGAATCCATCATAATTGAGAAAGGTATTCGTAGATGTTGATGTGAAAGGTATTGATAGGATATTATACCTTTTAATTAGGTTGTGAATTCTAAATAAGAGGCAAAACTAATCGAACCAAGAATAGGTGTTAAATCCAATTAGTAATGAGACCACCCCTTTGAGTAAGTTGATGGACGTTAAGAAATCTAACTATGAAAAGTTTTAAGGATATGTATATATCTTCTAAAGAAAAGATCAAGCCGACTTATTTTAATAGATGATTTGGAGTTGGTTGAAATCGACATTAGCGTCTGAGAATTTTGTATGGAATTAAGGGAGCATTAGCTAGGTACTATTGTGGATACATTGAAACCTCTAGAAAGTAAGATAAACTGATGAGATTGTTATGGTTGGTTGAGTAATGCGTTGCTTGGAGGATTAATCAATCGATAAGTTTGCACAATAAATGAATAGGTGATTTCTAAGATCGATCCATATCCATAACATGTTGATTATGGATGATAAAAAAAAATTCGCTGCGGCAGTATTCGGATAAAAGTATGGTTGCTACGAAGTTCAAAAGTGCTATATGGGTTTTGAATTTTTATGGGTGTCCATGAATTTTATAGGATGGATCTTTCAGCCATATTTGGATCCATATTGAGATGACCTCATTGATGGGTCCAAAGGAACGTAGGAAATATATATACTCCATTAAAAATTGTATCATGGATTGAGAGCAGTTGTTAACCGAAGATCTCATCCAGAAAGGAACACAAGTTTAGTCTAAGAAAATGCCCCGTTGAGCGTATGGTATCTTTGATAGCACGATTTTGAATCTGTGGGACCTTAAACGATGACTAAATAGGGAATGCTGATTAATGTTGAGAAGGGGTATGATTTTCTTAGGATTAACTGAATCTGATAAGCAATTTGGCAAGTATCCCTCGATGATTGTAGTGTCCATGAGTCATTTAGGTTGAGAAAGATTTGTAGTCGTTATGATAATATACAAATGGTAATTTTAAGGAGTAAAAAAAGGGTCAATTGATTTTCATGTTATTTGGGATGACCATTGATAGGTTTAGTAAGTTAACATAGCAGATAATATTTTTGTTGAGGTTAGAATTTTTCTATTCTGGTGTTATGATAGGTGACTATCCCCATCTAAGTGGGGAAAACGTTTATAATTAGAATTACTCTACCAGTACATCGAAATTAATAGTTAGAATCTCCACTTTGAGAACTTAGGGATGTTACCTTGGACGTAGGAAATACCAGATAGTTTCAAGGGTTATAATAGTTGTGTCATAAATAAAGAAAAAATATTACGATGTTGCGAATGGATAGACTCATTTAAAAATTGCTGGGAGAAACCTTAGCGTCTTTAAAAAATTTGGCATTAATGCAGATAATTGACGTTAAGAGCTTTTAGACTCAATGTACTTTCGGTATTTTGTAGCAGATGTGAAAGGAAAAATTGCGAATACGTTCAAATTCCTGGACAATAGGGAGGGCTGTTTTCTTAAATTGGGAGATAGAAACGTATTCAAAGTATTAGAGTCATGAAATTTTGGAACGAGAAATCCCTATAGTTTTGTTTTAGGACGATTCACTTATATTATAATTATGGGGAACATGTTCTGATTAAATAAGGCAGCCCATCGGTATGCCAACAAGATTTTGAGATTTCTAAGTATTTGGGTTTTGAGATTTCGGGTAATGACCTAAAGCTGTAATAATCTTTGGGTGATAACTATAATTGTAATTTCTAATCTGGTTGTAATTTGAGGATATAAGGTATTTCAATCTTGAGGTTATTTGCGATTTGAAGTTTATACCAAAATCTTAATTGAAACTTGATCAGGGAGTTTTGGGAGTTAAGTTAAATTTGATATAGTAGCAAATTACAACCGGATGATTCGTAGTTAGATAAA
Source organism: Nepenthes mirabilis (assembly GCA_025585075.1). Taxonomy (NCBI): domain Eukaryota; kingdom Viridiplantae; phylum Streptophyta; class Magnoliopsida; order Caryophyllales; family Nepenthaceae; genus Nepenthes; species Nepenthes mirabilis. The sequence goes on along the minus strand of JAODPA010006139.1, from coordinate 9,247 downwards.
TAATTAGAGTAGCGCGGTGAAAATATGGCAAACCCACATATGATGAGGTTCAATCTGAGGCTCAGAAGGAATATTTCCCTTCTAGGCTTAGGGTAGGATCAAGCAAGAACTTTCAACCATTTGAAGTTTTGAGTTAAGTCAGAAAAGTAGTTAATAAATTTGGTATGTCTTCGAACTTGATAGGATTAGATTTTGATAGAACGCGTTGGGTAATGAGAACCGGGATAATTCAACGCTCATAATTTTTTGAGATAACCGTTTAATCAATGAGGTGATTTGGAAATGCTAGAAGAATTTAGAAGGTTACCATCGATTATAAGAATTTAAGGTTCGGGGAGAATGCTCATTATTGAGACTTAGCAAAAATTAAAATAAGAATTTTTAACCGATTGAGTACTTGAGTTAAGTCGCGGGGAATTAATATGTTTAAGATGCCCTCAAACTTGGTAGATTAGTGTGAAGTTTTTCCCAGGTATCGTAAATGTGGAAGTAAATAAGTGACTATGATGAATTATCTTGAAAAACTTAAAACTTATCCCCACAAGGAGGTTTCAATTTAGACTTTGATAGAATGAAACGGGTAATAATGATTAGAACAATTCAATGCTTGAAGTTTTCTGGGATAATGGTCTAACCAAGGAGGTGATTGGGAATGCTTGGGAGATTGCCTCTGACTCGAAAATTTTGAGATTCGTCAAATTTTGATGACAAAATTTCTTTAAGTTGGGGAGAGTGTGAGGCCCCGGAACCAAAAAAGTGATAATTGAAAATAATTAAAATGATGATAATCATTAAGAGACTAAACATGTAGTGAAAAATGATGGTTGAAAGTAAAAAGTTAGAAAAATATCCGAGTTCAGTAAATAGTCGAGTGACGCCTGCCGTGCGCCTGAGGCGCTATAGCGAGCGCAAAAATCCAATGGCTACCCACTCGCGACGCGCCAGGCGCGATCAAGCGAGCCCCTGGCAGTAATCCTGCACTCGCTGTGTGCTCAACACGCTTGAGCGAGCACTGGCAGAATGTAGCACGCTCAACACACGCTTGAGCGCAACCCCGAATTTTGCCCGTGTGATGATTTCGTTTTTATTATAAATTGAAGGGGGAAAAGGGAAAGGGAGAGAGAGAGAGTAGACCACACACAAAGAAGAGGAAAAAGAGCAAGAAGAGAAAAGGATAAGGAGAAATCACTTGTTCCAACCCACACCCGATAAAAATAATTGTAGATCGGGCCAAGACAAGTGTACTTTGGACATTATTTTTCATTTTTACCGATTTTTTTTGCTTTAAAATTGATGAAAATGCTCTAAAATGTTGTTGTTACATGATTAAAATAAATGAAGTATGTTTCCTTCGATTGTTCGATTAGATTTCGTGTTTACCCATGTTTATTACAACTTTTGGCTTCGATTTCATAAATGAGCATGTCATTAGTGTTCGATTTTGTCCCGGAAGCTTATGATGAAACCCTACCTCAAAAATATTGAAAATTTTTGGTTAAATTGCATAATTTAATATATATGCATGGATTTATGGCATTAATTTCATGAATAAACTCATGTTTAGTAATCGATTTGTGTCCGAAAGTTTTGGCGAAGACCTTGGTACGAAAATGAAAGGGTTTTAATGATTTTTAACCATAACTCTTGTTATATAAAAGTTAATTGGCACCGAAATGAAGCTCCCGGTATAATTTGTTTTTTAAAATTTTACATAGACTTATACCGATAAATTTCTATGCACTTTTAAAGTAAAACTAAAGGAGTTTTTAGACCATTACCGTATGTTCTGAATATTCTAAAATTAATTAAAAGTAAATTGTAAAACTCTGATTATGAAAGAAGGTTTTCAGTAAGGAAATTATTTCTAATACTATTATTTAGGACCCAAGACTGATTTCAATCACGTTAGTTTGTCTGGCATACCTTAGAATTTTACGGGTATAATCGAGGATAACTCTATCCATAGAGTTATATGTGGTCCACCCTTCCTCAGAACGTTATAGTCAGGGGGAAAGTATAGTTTCTAGCCTACCTTCGGGTGGCACACCGTACCGATCTCGTGAGATTGGATATTTCTGTTACAATTATAGGCCTTGGATTGTGTGGAGTAAACATAATCTATCATCAATCATTCGCCCCCTCAACTAGTAGGGTATACTGGTAGGGTCTGTTACCGATATGTTATGTTACCGTTTTGTTCTGCACCGCAGTCACTGTACTGATTTTTATTCCGTACCGATTACAGATTACTGATTACTGATTACCGTTTATCGATTACCGACTACTGATTTCTAATTTCTGAGTTTAACATCGTCGAAGTATGCTTTCTCTGTTTTCTAGGTTATATTCTGTTTAACCATTTTATCTCTACATAGATTCATGACCGTTCTGCATCACTATTTTACTACATATATGCATGTACCTTGCTGCGTCTCGGTTCATTGTTTTATTATTTTTTCCCCTTCAGATAAGACAGTAAAATTAGTGCCCGACCAGAATGAGTGACTGAAAGAAATTTGTGAAGACTTTTGAGGACCTGGAGCATTTTAGAGCTATTTTGGGTTAACCAGTTGATGTAAAGACTTGACTGGATATGTGATTTTGTATATGGGTCTTGTATCTATGGATATTCATGCACATGTAAGTTTTATATAGAATGCATATGATGTATGTGATGATAAAAAGAAAAACTATGTTTCTGCAGGTTAATAGTTTAGCTTCCGCTCTAAACTTTTCGATATACTGTACAGGTTCTAGATGACATCTTATTATTAAACTGTTAGTGTAGCTAATAATTTTATAGATTTATGCCATGGATGACATATATGATCCTGTGTATGCATATTGTAGGAAGAATTATGGGTAATTGATAGTTGTGTGCTTGTAATAGTTGATCATACAGGTTATATTTTTGGGTTCTCATCCAGTTACAAAGGAGACTCTGTCGAAATTTTTGCAAGAGTCTTGCCTTATATTTTAGAACCGCTAATTCTGTTTCTGTCTTGACGGAAGCTTCTGAGGAAATAAAAAAAATAAAATCCGTTCCGTCACACCAAGTATAAGCTCGTGCTCATTTGAAGGGAACAAAATAGTATGGAGTGAGCTAAATTCTTAGTAAGGAGTAATATAATCAAGGATAGTAAGCAATATACTCAAAATAAAGCAAAGAAAGGGAATAAGAGTATAATATAAATGTATAAACATGAAGTATGATCAAATACACTTTTTAGAACACATTTATCTTTCACATTTTATTTTTGATTTCTTTATGTTCTAAAATAAGTATAGATTTTTTCATCTTTGCGGACCAGGGCTAATAGGTCTTACTATCTAATGGAGCAGTCAAATCGAGAAAAGGATCATATTATTTCACATGATTTAAGGTACTACCTATGGACATTGAATTTAACGTCCCGTGGTGGATAGTATAACCATAATCTCAAATATACTGGGCTAATAGTCCTAATTCTTATGCCACCATGTTTTCCATGGCTTAAAAATAATTCCTTAATTTACCACTGTAATATCTTAAGGCATACTAGGGAATACTACCCCGTGAAATACAAATTATTGGTCAAATTTTATAATTACTTATTCTTAAGGGAAGGTTCCACCATAATTCTTATACAAAGTTCTCATTCCCTGGAAAACAAATCATCAAACATAACAAATTATAGAGTTCCCTGCATATATTTTGTATAACTTGCATAATTCTCGAATAAATATATACATAATCATATTCCTATGAGCTTAAATCTTCGCATGCCTTTAAAGACCTTCATAAATCAACATAAAGCTTGAGAGAATTAGAAATTCTTACCACGATGAGCCAAACATAACTTTAGAGCTTCCAAACAATAAATCCCTTCATAAATAGTTCATCACATAATTTTCGAAATACACAAATTAATGGATACAATGTACATATAAATAAATATGAAATAATGCAAGTAAAAACATTCAGAAAGTTAGGGTTTCAATTATCTAAAATCAAACCATGTATAATCCTAAATTACATGGGTAAAAATGTCGGGACGTGGGGTAGGGTTTTTCACGTGCACAAAATCACATAAAACTACCAAATTAAACACCCAATCGATAAATAATCATATTCAAGATATAAGTATCAATTTTCAAAATCCAAATCATATAAAAATTCTCAAAATAAACAGGTAAAAGTATTTGGGCATGGGGTTAGTGTTTCACGTACGAAATACCGCATAAAACTTAGAAATCAGACAAGAAATTAACATATATGCATACTTAAGTCATGGGTATGATAAACTAAAAGTATGGACGGGTATTAGGACAAAAGTACCTGAAGAGAACAGAATAAAAAGTGCAAAGAGAGAAAAAAATGTATATGGGTGCACTTATCTTAACCCGATTTATAACTTTCTTAACTGACTCGAAGCTAGAATTGAACCCGAGAGCCTCAATCTCCTTCTTCTCTCTCTCTTCTCCACGTTCTCTCTCTCTCCTCTCTCTCAAATTTGTGCAAAAATGATGCAAAAAAGAGCCACATGTGCTTAAATAGTAGAACTAGCACTCGAGCGCACGTCGGATGCCCCTTGATGGAATCGGTGCTCGAGAGGGGGCTTGAGCGTGCATCGGTCATAGGTCAGGCCTGGGGCAGGCCTGCAGTGAGCCAGCTTCACACATATACCGTTTGGGATCCGTTTTGACCATTCTAACCCAATATTTCACATTATTGGACCCTAATTTAGATTATATTAGTTTAATAAATCATGATTATCATAATTTAAAATTTAAATCTTATTTTCAAATTAACTTTTCAATGTTTATAATGATGGTTCCTAATTTTGCCAATTTCGGGTCTTTAGGCTTTTCAATCAAATTTCTCACATATCCTTTGACCTTAATTCATTTATATTAATTTGATTACTTCTAATTACCATATTTTAAAAACCAATACCTTACAAAAATATCCTATCAAATCAAAATTAGAGTCTCAAGAGTAGAAAATCTTATAATCGGACATGCCATAAACATATTGAATGATTCGTTTAACGGTACTTAAGTGTAATTCTTTAGGATTGGATTGATATCGTGCACACATGCCTACACTAAAGGAAATATCGAGTCTACTTGCAATCAAGTAGAGGAAATTTCCTATCATACTTCTATAGAGTGACTGATCTACACCCTTTCCAGTGGGATTATGATCTAATTTTGTAGAATTGCTTATAGGTGTCCAAGTGTATTTTTTGTTATCTAACCCAAAACGTTTAACTACATCCTTGACATACTTAGTTTGGGAGATGAATATTCTTTATGGATGTTGTTTAATATGCAAGCCCAGAAAAAATATTAGTTTTTCTACCATACTCATTTCAAATTTAGAAGTTATACAGTTTGTAGATTCATAAGTATAGAAATCTACAGTAGTACGAAACACAATATCATCAATATAAATTTGGACAATAATCATATATTTTTCAGTAATTTTAATAAAAAGTGTTTTATCAATACTACCCCTAGCAAAATCATGGTCATTAAGTTATGAGGTGAGGCTTGTACCAAGCTCTTGTGGCTTTTTTTTTTTTAGGACCATACAAGGCCTTTTTAAGCTTCTATATATGGTCCGGTAATAAGGGATCAACAAATCCTTCAATTGCTCAACATGTACTTCCTCTTGGATGATACCAATGAGGAAAGCACTTCTGACATTCATTTGATAAAATAAAAAGTTCATAGAAAAGTAATGGATAAAAGGATTCTTATGGATTCAAGATAAACTACTGGAACAAAGATCTAGTAAAGTTGATTCCTTCAATTTGTATCTCTAAGAAACAAGATGAGCTTTGTTTCTAGTAATATTGCCATTTTTATCAGTTTTATTTTTAAAGAATCACATGGTGTCAATGACATTTATATGTTTAGATCAATGAACCAAGAACCACACATCATTCGTAACAAATTGGTTTAGTTCTTCAAGCATCGTGTTGATCTAGCATTTGTCATTCTGAACCTCTTTTGGCTTTAAGTGGGAGACATAATGTGACGGATCAGATTATTTTTCTTAAATAACCCTCCGTCAATAAACACATTATTAATGCTCATAATTAGAATTATAAATTTCTGCAGAAAATTGTGCAGAGTTTCATTTATAAATTGGACATTTACCAAAATACAAACACCTATGAATAATCCTGTACAATAATCCACAACATTTATCAACAAACCACAGGATCTCATAGCGACCACAACACCTTCGATGGCACCGATGTCATAACTCAGGTACGACGCCGGCCTATAAAGGATGCCAACTAGAAGAAACCCAAATAATAACCACAATAAGTAACCTGTGGAAGCATGAAACCATAATACACAAGAAACCAAATTATTTATCCACATACACATACATAACATAATATATAAATGGGATTCACAAAATACAATACAATCCCTGTCATACCAATCTCGAGCCGATGGCTCCACCCTATTCCTTACACTTGCTAGGTTGACCAGACAACCCTTCTTAACAAATTATTAACCTAAGGACTTCAATCCACTACTGGTCAAACTTAAACCTCAAGCCGAGATTAGTTAATCTAGGCCTTGAATCAACATTGATCAATTCAGGAACCCAACTAATACTGATCAAATCACAACACTAAGGTGTCTCTACACGCCATTCTCCTCTCAATCTTACAACCAGCCACTAATATTAGTAGCTCTCGTCTAAGAGCCACTACTAATATTTCTTTGAGACTGAGGCATTTTGCATTAAGCCACTCCTTGGACACTAGTTAGGACGCATAAACTAGCCAATTGAACCAAATCATCGCTTTTAACTTAGCGTTCACCTAAGTTATTAGGTCTAGGATAACCAAAACTACCCAAACCGACTTAATCATCAAAGCCTTCATTTACTCAATCGATCAATCTTAATCAATTCTAAGCTTCCGTATATGATTCAGATCAAACCTAAGGCATCTCTTTACTCTCTGATACCAACAGTGACGGACTAGGTTATTTTCCTTAAATAATCCTCTGTCAATAAACACATTATTAATGCCCATAATTAGAATTATAAATTTCTGCAGAAAATTGGACAGAGCATCATTTATAAATTAGACATTTGCCAAAATACAAACACCTGTGAATAATCCTGTACAATAATCCACAATATTTATCAATAAACCACAGGATCCCATAGCCACCACAACACCTTCGGTGGCACCGACGTCATAACTCAGGTACGACGCCGGCCTAGAAAAGATGCCAACTAAAAGAAACCCAAATAATAACCACAATAAGTAACCTGCAGAAGCATGAAACCATAATACACAAGAAACTAAATTATTCATCCACATCCACATACACATACATAACATAATATATAAATGGGATTCACAAAATACAATACAATCCCTGTTCCATACGTAATCAAACTAAGTCTTCAAACTTCGCACAGGAAATCAGGTCGCCTATCTCGCTCCTACAGCTTACTCAGTCTCGTCGAGCATCTCATCATTCTCATATGAAAGGAGAGACAACAAGCGTGAGCTAAAAAGCCCAACAAGTGTAAACATACACCACTACTGAATATGGACAAACAATAAGGACAAATAAGAGGATGGGAAAAATCTCACTTATTTTAAATAAAAGGGAGCATAAGAGGGAGGAAACCTTTGGAAGTCATATGATTTGCATATTAACATTTCGTACGCTTTTATATACATTTATTGTTATTCTATTAATCTTTGCGGACCAGGACCAGTAGGTCGTACTAGCAAACGATGTGAGAGAACGAGGAAAGGATCATGATACTCCTCATGATCTAAGGCCGTGAGGGCTTATTCTTAGACCCAGCCGGGGGGTCGTCTGCATATCATGCCAATACATCATGTCAAATCGCCCCATTCCCCCGAGGTACCAGGGCAATTCCTCGTTCTTCCACAATAGTATCCTAAGGCGTGACACGGACATCACCCGCTCACATAAGCGACCAGAATACATGGCCAAAGTATTCTTCGGGTTTCCACCGAGATGGACATGTCAAACCAGAGAATACTATCCAATAAACATAAGTCCACGGTCCTAATTTCATGATTCCATTTCCATTTTCATTTGAGGGAAACTCTACCGTATTCCATTTACCATAGCTCCCGCCATTTGGGAGGTTCCATCATTCACATATCACATTATGGACTTCCCTCTGATTACTTGCTCAGTTCTTACCTTTCTTTGGAACTTGACATTTTTCACAATTCAATTTATATGTATGATTATCAAAATTCATGAGAGGGATTGGGATTTCTTACCATTGATGAGCCAATCTCACATTGGGGTCCTCCGGAGCCCGTTTCTAAATCTTACAATTTCAAATGCACATTAGTCATAACTTTCATAACAATGGAATGAGGGTAAAATATGCACATTGTCCATTTATTTCGTATGAACAGTAACAAGGATCGTTTAATGCTTCCGGATGCCGCGAACTGGTCGATTCTTGTGAAATCGGACGCCCGGTCAATATATATACATATTTGGGAAGTCGTGATTCATATTTTGAGATCAATTTAAGATAATACAAAGGTGAAAGCATGCAAATTTATTTGTTCACCACGGATGAACAGTGTCAGGAGGCATTTAGAGGTCTCGGACGCCGTGAACGGGTCGATTCTTGTGAAATCGGACACCTGGTCGATATGTATACATATTTGGGACGTGGTGATTTATATTTTGAGGTCAAATTAATATAATTTGAAGAGAAAACAGTGAACCCGAATTTGGCATGGGGTTAGGGTTTGGTGGTACCAAACCGATCGATTCGGAGCCTATTTCGGTCAATAAATCATAGATTCCTTGATCTTAAAGCATGGGTTACAAACTTTTCACAATTTGGGTGGGTATCGAGACGATAATACCCGATGGAGAACAAATAAAGATCACAAGAGAACAAATAGTGAGTACGAGAACACTTGCCTCGACGCGCTCTACATTTTCTCCAACTAACTCGAGCTCGGAATCGGACCCGAAGGCCTGCATTTTCCCCTTTTCTCCTTCGCGAGCTCTTCCTCTCACCGGGCTCCCACGGGTGTTGCCGCTGCTCCACCGCGACGCCCAGCCGGCCACGGCCTTGCACGGCCGTCTCCAGCCACCGCCGACGCCGGCGCTGCCTCCACCGGCGCCGCTCGCCCCCGCTCTCTCTCTTTCTCTCCCTCGCCGAAACCCTCGCCCTCACGCTGCTCTCTCTCGTTTTCTGCCTTCTGCTTCT
>JAODPA010006128.1:0-13886 GCA_025585075.1 Nepenthes mirabilis | reverse complement strand
TTAATTCCAAGAAATTAAAACAAAATTAGAAATGCAATTTCGTCTAAGACAAACAACAAAATTAAAATTAAACATAAAATTTTAATTCTAATTTTAAATTTTAGGGCTAACCAAACCATTTCCCATACTTATTCATGGTCCATTTCTCATAATATTGACACTTTGGTCTATACATACAAATAGCAATACAACAAAACTAATCCACAACAAACACCCAACAACACAAGTCATGTGTTATAGAATTTTTATTTTTATTTATTGGAAACCATGATCTACAACTCTTGGTCTAACATTTTCTATAAGGGGGTCCTTGACTTTAATCTTACAATGAAAAAAAAAAAATTTAAAGTCTATACATAATTTATAATAAGGTCTCATTTTCTCATGCGCCAATTTTTAAACTCGACCCTTAGTATGCTTTCTGCTGTTTCCTTCAAAGTAGAAAATGAGCCTATGTTGAGATTGGCGATTAGCACAATATCAGTTTGAAATCTTAACAGTTACCTTTATTCTTGAATTTATTGATTGATATAAACTCAGTGAGTTTAGAAGTTCTTTTCTTCCCCAAACTTACTACTTATAGGCTATCAGTAGTCCCAACCTTGAACAATTCCATCGAACCTCAAGTCAGATTTCTTTATAAAAGGTCAACAAACACGACATTTTTCAATCAGTTGAAAGGGAAGAAGCATAAGAGACTAGGTTTTTTCAATTAGTTTTTCTTAAATAACGATGACCAAACTATACTAAATGATGGCAATGACAGTCAAAGCTATGGCAACTCTTTTTCTCTGCAGTAGTTTCTATTTTCTTACTAAACCTGTTTAGATGACAAAAGATTTTAGAGATTACTTTGAAGTAAGGCCAATACCGAGCAGTAGGAACACGTTATGGCGCTTCCTTTCACTCTAACATGTAAATGCAAGAGTTGAAGTTACAATAGCAGAAAAGCAGTCCTTAGAGTTGCAAACACATCGAAGATGAAATATGGATTGTGTAGAATTCAATAGCACCATCAAAATATGTCTTTTAAAGTGCCAGTAGTTGAAGTTGTGACCACATCAACCCTTTCGTTCCCTTTTGTTCTTACAGATCCGGGTTCCAATTTATAAAATCTTCAAACGATGCAAGATAATTGAGGTAGGAGGTAACCTAAACTATAGCCACCTCTCCAATTTTCTCTAGAACCTCGAGGGGGGGCAGGAATACGCTCATATCTACTGGAAAATAATGGAATTCTTAGTTTCGCACGGAAAAGAAATATTATGTTCAGGGGTATTTTGTCGTAGTAATAGAGAACGGATGTAATAATCACAGTTTTCGTTCACCCACCATGAGTGCAGTGTCGTAACCCAATTTTTCTTCAACATCACAATTGTGCAGCGCACCCATGTGGATCGGGTCTGTAAGCCAATGTGCCTGGTTGTCTGTCAATGCTTTGGTTGCTAAGGGACTGTGAAACACCTGCATACCATCACTAGAGAACGGGCAAAACTAAGATATAGAAGAAAATATAGGGAACCGATTCTCTTATAGGGGTTTATAAGCTTTTATTGATCCGGAATAAATAGACATTAAAACGCCCTAACCTTTACACATTGTTACTTACTTCCATGTCAAAGGTGAAGTTGTCAGGATCTTTAGTCACGAGTGCCGCTATGCAGTTGAGGTTTTGAAGGCTTAACAGAAGGTTGCCATGCACTAGATGTGCACTGGATGGCTCACTTGGGTGATAAGCTCGGAATTCTCTTCGTAAAGGGCCTTTATGATAGCATGAATATTGTCAGTGAGGTTCTTGACCACACCTGTTAAGAGTCCTCGGTTAAGATGAGCCTGTCTTACATTTCTCCACCAAGCTTTCCTCAAGGGTTTTAAGATAAATCACAAGAGTCAGGCATACGGCAGGCATCATTTTGGCAATGCATGGATGAAAATGCTGGCAACGGTATTGATCACTATTATATTAGCATCAGACAAACATATCAGTATCAAATATATCAGAATAAAAAACTTTTAAAAATTATAGACTAATAAGGCTACATCGATTAAGATAATTACGGTATATTGCCAATATGAAAATATATCGTGATATTGTTACAGAGTTGAAAATTTTGATATCAGGAGTCCTGATACCGATACATATCTTTTGATATTTATAATATCAGCCGATATTTGCATCACTGAGGCCATGTCGATCCCACAATCGAGAGGCCTTTCATACAAGAAGCTACTCGTAAGTGAGGATTTGATACCAATTGTTATGGTCAACTTCTTCAAGCTTGCAATTGTGAGGCGCACCCATGCCCAATAGGGGGCAAAGCACTAGCCGAGTGTACACTAGTGTGCCCAAGTATGTGGGACAATGCCGAGAGGGTAGATCGATTTTGTAAGCAAGTGCATCGGGATAGTATGTCAGCGCATTAGTTGCCAACAAAGGTTTAAAACACCTGCAAGCAATCATTAGCAAGCAGGAAACCTTCATGTATCAAAAGAAAACTCAGTTCACCAATTCCACCTATGAAGATTTCTAAGATTTCATCAATCTGGCATGTGTAGACATCAAAATTCCCCAATTTTAACACACCAAAATTTTTATCTGAAGGAGTGTGATGCTAGTCCTAGTCAAGGTGGCTCGGGAGATTGGTATTAGGCTAACTCCTACCAATCGGGTCTGATTGAACTGTAGAGCATTGTTTCGAGGAGTGTTAACTAGCTGTACCATTTTGTCTTTAAATTGGGGCCCTAAAAGGGAGTAGTAGACACCCTTACTTATATACAGGTGCCCCCTCTTTATTTAACCAATTTGGGATCCTTTCCCCCGCAACATAGTCTCTAATAAAGAGGTTGTCATCACAAGTCAAGGATGGCTCTTCTTTTAATGCCATTGTTGAGTACTGAGGAGTTACTATTCACGCCCAAGGCAATGCCCACTTCGGAGGGAGTATGACAATAGTCCTAATGAATAAAAATATCAGTATCAGTATTAGATGCAACCAAATCAATATTAAACAACATATATTGGTATTGAATATATTGAAATAAAATTTCTGAGAACCGTAAACTGACAAAAAATAAATCAATTGATATCTCAACCAATACTGGGCGTATCGGCCAAAATAGTAGTATATTGCTATTTTGCTAAAAAATCAAGAACTATTAGTATTGGGGACTCTGGTATCGATATATATTGACCAATAATTTCATCTATCCTAGTCAATTTGGCTTGGCATATCCATGCTAGGCCGACTCATGTATGCCTAGCTTGGTCAAATTGGTTCCCACGAGGAGTGCTGCTCATTTTGCAGCTGCTTTTTTCCTTGAAAGAGCCCTCAAAAGGAGGGGATCTCTTGCTTATAAGCCATAATCCACCTCTTTACCCAACCGATACGGGATCATATCTCCATCAATAATAACAAGAACTAGGCACATCAATCAACAGCTCACAGTACAAAGAAGCTAAAAATGTACAACATTTACAGGATGACTCAGGTTAGACCCCAACACACAGCCCATATGAAGTAACAATGCATCAACACTTTAGATTCCTCGAACATATGAACATGCAATTAATGGTCAATTGGTTCATCTTTATGTTGAACTAATCTGAGAAATGCAAAACTAAATTGTCAGTTCGAAAATGCAATGAATGAAATTCAGGGGAACTATGGAATGTAGATTCCCAATGACATTGGAACCATAGCTGAAAGTATCAACCAATATTTCAAGCATCGGCCGATGTATATCAGTATTGGGCCTCCTAATATCATTGTTTCCCAATATCATGACAATATCGCGATATATTCACATATCGACAATATATCGCAATATATCGGCCGATATTTCACTCTTGACTTACGATTTTTAAAACGTTTTTTCCCGATAAATCTGAAACAATACATAATGTCCAATACTGATATGACCACAATCGATACCGATATTTTCATCCATGATCAGAAATGATTGAAAAAGAACTATAACATATCATAAGTAGCGGGGCACATGCTCATTGGATCTTTTGCATGCTTCTAATACTGTCCTGTGCTATTGGGCAAGGGAACTGAGGGAAACAGGGGCTAGGTAGCTCAAGCTGTGGCTGCATTGCTTAAACCTAATGCCAGCCCATCTTCAGGCTGAATATAGAGATGTTTGAAGTAATATTTTGATCCCAAAGCCCAACCTGAACAGATCATTTGTCCCGAACCTCTCTAGTTTCAACCCACACAAGTAATATATTTTATACAAAATATCCAAGCTCCACCAGAAGCCGTAACTTACAAATTTGGTCCAACTAGCTATGTCTACTTTAAGTTGGGTTAGGTTTGAAACCCTCAATCTAATGCACATATACCGTAATCAAATTTCATTACACTCTCCCATAAATTTAATATCGTTACGCATGTTTAAGTTTTTTTGAATGACATAATTTGTGATGTGACCGTAATCATTATTCCAGGGGGATGCTTTATGCTTGATTTTTGGCAGCCCACTTTAGTAAATTGTTCTCACACAATGAGGGTGGCTCTTAGTCAAGTACACTGAGTTCAGAATTTCACTATAAATAGCCAATGATATGTAATAAGTGAAGGCCTACCGGTGAAATACTAGAAGCATGGGGATTAGGCCTCTAGTTGCTTTGAAGTTTTCCATTTAGTATTGGATGTAGAATCAATTGAAACATTTTTCCAGAACAAATAATAGTTTATTCACGGTGGTCCTATCTGACCCAACCCCGGAACTTCAAACGGCTAGCCCCCTTTGGTCGGTGGAACAGGGAGAGGGGGATTCATGCCCATTTTCTCTCCAGGCATGAGCAGGAATATCAAAATTTCAAGATGCAGAATGGGCATGGTTTATCCCAATAACAACAGAGGCCGATTGGTAGTCCTGTTAGGTCCCGGTTCTCTCTCCTCAGCATTAATCAGAGAGGATATACTGAATTTCCAGTATTACATACTCAGTACATGAAATATACCTCTTAGATTTATAGTATAAGCTAACGGGGTGTAACTGATCCAAACATAGAAATATAACACAGCTGCATCAACCAAGTTAAAGAACCAAATTTCACTGGATCACACATCAATGGTACAACCCAAAGGATTGTTATGCCCTATAATTAAAAAAACGCACAAAATAGCATGTGATGCATCAAGACAAGAAGAAAACATCAGATTAGAAAGATCAAGATGGCATAAACTTACATGTTTTCTCTACTTTCCTTCATCCGATAATTGGCATTAGAAATGAAAACAACTGCTCCCACGATCTTTTGCTTCAGATCATGCTGCCACAGTTCACATATTGCTTTATAAGGAAAGCATAATATGTCATGTTGCCTTTCTCTTTGATCATTTTGTCAAGAATCAAGAGGCAATGCAATACCATAAAATGTTCACATTACCAGAAGAAATTGACTTCAGCAAAGCAATAGCAAAGCAAAATTCCCAACAAAAATCCAGAAATGGGTCAGTACTACGAACTCATCAATACATAATTAGGCCCACAAATGAGAGCGAAATTTCCCATACCAAATGAAAATTCAACAAACATATCAAGAAAATAGTTTCTCAAGCTATATAGTGGAGAAAGCGGCAATTATATTAAACGAACAGGAGCAGATTGAGAAATTATTATTAATACCGTATGCAAACCAGTTTAATTTCAACATAAAAGGATAGGATAATCAAATTTTTCTTGATTTAAAAATGAAAGGAAAAGCAGAGAAGAGAAAGATAGACAAAGGGACGAAAAGGTGATCTGGTAGGAGGATGGCAAATCAATAACTACAAGATGGTAGAGCTCCATAAACATAACTCAGAAAGAAGCTTGAGATGAATATCTGAATTGAACTAATTTTGGCAGCAGAGTTTACTTTTTTCTCCTATTTTTGGTGGGTATGTGGCAGCACACTCTTGGGTCCAACATGCGTGCAAGTATTCTCAATGCCTATTGAGAAAAAAGAATGACGAACAAGTGGTTGTGCATATAAAATTTTCACCAAAAGGCAAAAAACAGAATTTAAATATGGAAAATCGTGAAGGAGAACAAAAATAATCAACTTTTTTTCTCTTTAAAAGTGTCTCCTCCAAAAAAAAGGGGGGCACTTGGATTAGTCTTCCATCCTAAACACCTGTAAGCTTCATGTTTCCTTCTTGTTGGATAGATGGAAGGAGGCCCCTCGTATGCAAAATAGTGTCCATGGCTATAATTATACAAGGTCAAGAATATCATAATTCGAAGCAGGGGATCCTTTGCACTCATTTAATGATTCGTCTCAAATGAACATCAGACAAGAACATGTCAGGGTTGCATGATAAACCCTGCTTTTGACTTAAATGCCAAAGCAGTTTCAGAATCTAAAAAAAAAATCACCTTCTAAATAGAGAAATCACATAATTTCTATCAGTACACCTAACATATATACTAAAAATCAAAACTGAAAAGCAATTATGCAAGTGACAAAAGATAGAACCATCTCTAACAAGAGTTCTGATAAGGTGAACCCAAAAATTCAGCTTCAAAGTAAACACTACGGCCCAGATTAAACTATAATAAATTCAGGGGCCCAGATTAAAATTTCCACTTAATTGTGGAGATGTAATTTGGACCCTACAATTTTCATAATTTAATCTGGACCATAGAGCTCATATACAGCCTAAATTGTGCATTCACCTCAACAACTCCCCTCTAACTAAAGGGGTTATGGAGTTAATCAAATCAAAGGGGCAGTCCAGCATAGAATCGATTATCACTATTAACACCTTTTTTGGCAGTGAGGGTGAGAAGATGAGAAGATAAGCGAAGAATAACCATCTGCAACACTTTCAAGTAAAGCAATGCAATGAAGTGAGATGTTAATTTCCTGAACACAGCTAACAACACATTCATGACAATAAGACCAATCCTTGGAGATGCTTCAGCTAAATTACGTGTCTCATCAGCATAAATAAAATGCAGTAGAAGTTTATTTTTTTTTATTTTTTTCCTCATAACACCAACGACATGACTGAATAACATTACAACACCCACTGACAGAAAGTATCCATGAAATCATTCGCAGTGGTACATCCATTGCCAATATATACAGGAATCTGAAAAAACAGAACTAATTGCATGGCATAAAGTTCACTCGAAGGTAACGATTGCAAAACCAGAACATGAGAATATTTATTACTCAATAACAGAGTAAACACTTAGACTGCCAAGTTAGCTGAAAGAGGACGACGCAGACTGCATACTTTTACCACTCCCACTTTCTGCCTTGTCTTGAAAGAAATCCTGCAGAGCATTCATTTTTATGGTGCTCAACTTCAAGCTCCCAACAGCTTCAGCAGTCGCCAGAGCCCCGGCAACTGTTGTTACTGTAGGAACCTTATATGCAAGAGCCATTCTTCTCAGCTGTCGTCCATCTATCTGATCAAGTGCGTCACCAGAGCTCGTCATAACCATCAATTGGATCTGCCCATTGGCAACCATATCGCCTGCATGCGGCCTCCCTTCATGCAGCTTTAACACTCGCTCAACTGGGATGCCTTCCAATTCAAGAACACGAGCAGTCCCAGAAGTAGACACAATTTTGAATCCGAGACCTAGAAAGGCACGGGCAATTGCCGGAAGATGGGGCTTCGAGAGATCATTCAAACTCAGGAACACGGTGCCTGACAATGGTAGCTTTTGCCCAGCAGCGATTTGGGCTTTGGCAAATGCCAATGGGAACTCAAAGTCAATACCCATAACCTCTCCGGTACTGCGCATCTCAGGACCCAACAGCACATCACATCCCTGGAATTTCTCAAAGGGTATAACGGCTTCCTTGACTGATACATGTCTTGGAATTATCTCTTTTGTAAAACCTAAGTCATTTAGAGACTTCCCGGACATAACCAAGGAAGCATATTTAGCCAACGGGTGCCCTATTGCCTTCGAAACAAATGGCACCGTACGTGATGCACGAGGATTAGCCTCCAGCAAGAAAACCTCCCCAGATAGTGTTATTGCATATTGACAATTCATGAGTCCACAAACATTAAGTCTCTTTGCCAACTTTGTGGTCCAAGACCTAATTGTCTCTAGACATGAAGAAGGAATAGTTTTTGTAGGCAATGAGCAAGCCGAATCACCAGAATGAACCCCTGCCTGTTCAATGTGCTCCATTATCCCACCAATAACGACATTACCATACGAATCAGTCAGTGCATCAATATCAATCTCAATGGCATCTGATAAATACTTGTCAATCAAGACAGGCCTCTCTGGATCCACCTCGACAGCATTTTCTAGATAAGTCACAAGCTTGTCGTCACTATATACTATCTCCATCGCCCTACCACCCAAAACATAAGAAGGCCGAACAACAACAGGGTAACCTATATCTGTCGCAATTGCAAGAGCATCATCTTCGCTCTTGGCAATTCCCCCCTTGGGCTGTTTAATCATTAACTCATTCAAGATAGCATTAAACCTCTTTCTATCTTCAGCTGCATCAATGGAATCAGGTGACGTTCCCCAAATGCATACTGGCCCAGCCCCACTAGCACTGACAGGCTTGTGCTCATCTAAATAACGCTGAATTTGAAGAGCCAACTTCAACGGGGTCTGGCCACCAAATTGGATAATGATGCCATCAGGTCGTTCTAGGTCAATAATGTTCAGAACATCTTCAACTGTGAGAGGTTCAAAATAAAGTCGATCACTCGTGTCATAATCTGTAGATACAGTCTCAGGATTTGAATTCATCATAATTGTCTCATACCCAGCGCTCTGCGAGGAAATAGACAATACATTTTAGAAGAACTCAAAGGGGGAAACTACAATATCTTTGCACCTATAAAGATGAATCAAGCCTAAACCAAAAATATAACCACTGTTTGACAACAAACTATGGATTATTGATTTGTTGCAGTATTACATCCCTGAGCAATTCTAAAATCAAATGATCAAAGAACATCAATCGGGCACAGAGACGAATTCATTCAATGTTCTCATGGAGAGAATGGCAATTAGAAAAGGGGACATACAAGCACTAGGTCTAGACCAGTTCTACCGAAAGCGTTTACAGCTAATACCTTATAATCAAGGTTACTAGAATCTGCCAAACCACCTATGTAATTTATACCAAATGTTATTCATAAAGATAATCACGTGTGAAATGAGACTTGTCTATGTACAGCAACTGGGCCATGGTACTGAATACAGAACATGATTGCTATGCATTATACGCAGATCTTTCAATAGGAATTACACGTAGAAAGAGATGGCCTTTTGAATGCCACATCTTAAATTTCAAGGAATCTAAAAAATTAGCAGAGATAAAAGAAACTAGAGGATAATGATTCCAAACAGATATAATTCTGGATGAACATATACCTTAGATATACATAAGATGATCTGCAAAAAGTTGCACCCAACTTCCCAATCCATCTCAAAATGGTAACTATTTGTGCATTATAAAGCATGTACCTATAACACAAAGTGGTTTGGTAAAAATAACCAACTAGTCCTCTTAAGATGTATGAGCAGAACTTCAACCAGCAGCCGCTTGGCTAATAGGTTGTGGTGCTACTACTATGCAATGGAAATCAACAATGCCTCATTAGAACTTCACCAGTATAAAGCCAAACCACTCAAGTACCAAAAGGAAGTTCAGTTCCCATTCCCCAAACAGTTAAAAAACAAAAATTTTCTTTTTGTCGTCAAGATTCATTCCCTAAAATCAAACTCATAAAGCTAGTCAAATAAATCTCTATCAGAAATTCCAGCACATCATTATCACTTACTCAAGGCTACCACTCCTCCAAGCTACCATTGTTTCCGGTCATCATCTCAAATTTGGGGAAAACACTTCTGATCAAAGATTAGTAGTACTAAACCAACACTGCAACTCATGCTGAAAAACAAATGTGTGAGAAAATAAAATGTTCCTGAAAAGACCTAGGCCAGGATGGAGAAGGCCAAGCAGAAAGTGAATCTCAGATTCAACTCCTGCTCAACATTTACTGAAAAATGAAACAGTATGAAAAGTACTGCCATAACATAACATGTATACCTCTATATTGTAGACTGAGCAACAGGGATCAAGATGCAAAGGAACATTGGATAGGAGAGAAAAGAAAGGACAAAGGTTTCCCGAGATGAGACTGTATTTGTTTATCTTCTATTAACAAGGCAGAACTGAAACACAATTATGAACAGCAGAATAAAATACAACCTGAAGGGAAAAAGATGCATGACAGCAGCAATAGTCAAACTCAATTCCCTGACCTATCCGATTCGGTCCTCCACCTAAGATCAAAACCTTTTTACTTTTGGTAGGATATGATTCACACTCAAAATCATAGGAGGAATACATATAAGGCGTTTTCGCCTCAAATTCTGCTGCACAGGTATCAACCCGTTTATAAGCTGGAGTAACACCCATGGCCAACCTCTTTGACCGAACTTCTTTCTCTGTGGATTTAGTTGCAAAAGCAATCTGCTTATCACTGAAACCTCTTCTCTTCAATTCATAGAAATCATCCTTAGATAAATCAAACAAGCTCCATGACATAAGGTATTGCTCTACGTCAACTAGTTCTTTCAGCTGAGTAAGGAACCACTTATCAATAGAACTCAACTCATGAACATCATCCACCTTCAACCCTTTCTTCATTGCAGCATATATGGAATGGAAACGGCTTGGATTAGGAACCCGGATGCTGTACTTCAACTGATCCCAATCCCAATCTAATTCCTTGACCTTTGCACAACCCCATCCTGAGAAGCCAAGTTCCAGCGATCTAACTGCTTTCTGGAAGGATTCTTGAAAAGTGCGACCCAATGCCATAGCCTCACCAACAGATTTCATTTGAGTTGTCAATACCGGTTCAGAACCAGGGAATTTCTCAAAAGCAAATCGAGGTATCTGTATGATCCAAGCAAAAAGGATGAGAATAAAATGGTGAAAGATTAAACACAAATCTCAAAGGACAAAATAATAAACTTCACCAAATCAAATAGAGTAACACTAAATATTAATGAAGAATCATCAGGCTCTTGTCACAGAATAAAAACATAGTTCCATTTTAACATTCAGTAAGAAAATCTGCATATTAATGCATAGTTGCTAACATATATTATGATCCCAGTTTCAACTATCATGCTTCAGTCAATCTAATTAGGCGTAAACAATACGTGCAATCAGGCTATGTGTAGTCATCTTTTGCCTTTGATTACGGATGAACTTTTTGAAGACATCCTCAACACGAGGTTTCAACATGAATGTTGTTTACAAATAATGTTATCGTTTGATGAAACCATGAGAGGAATCTATGTGAGAACCATGAAATGAGTTCCTTGCTAAGCATCCAATTCAAAACTTCTCTAATAACTTCTTAGTAGAATCGGCCAGCCTCTACTAGTTAGTGTGATTCCATAACACCAGTTCATACCATCGGCTGGAACTAAAAGCAAATGAGATATCATATTTTAGGAATTTCCCACTTTTAACGTAATGCAAATGGTGCTGAAGAAAAGTGGAAGAACAGAAAAAGCATCTATTTGTCCAAATTTGAGGTTTGCATAGCTTTTGCTCAGTTATATTGCATTTGGAGGAATGTTGTCAGCCTTTAAATAAAAGATAACTAGAGATTTTCATACTGTTGGATAGTTTTAATTAATACGGACAATTTTAGATGAATGAAAATCAAAGAAAATTACTTCTTACAGTGACTTAGTTTTAATCACTTTTACGCACTTATTCTGCATTAAACAGATGCATAGAAGAACGGAAATAGGTCAACATCTGAAACAGTTGGATGTCAGCACTCAAAATGCACTTACCAGCAGAAGTAAACAACCAACACACCTGAACATTAAGGAAGAACAGAGAACAAGACTTGTTGCCACGGTCAAATAAATAGAAATGGACATGAAAATGATAGATGCATATGGGGAGAAAATCAATTCACACAGAGTGAAAGCAAATCAAAAAAATACGGTTATGCCATTTCCTATCATTCCAAATCATCAAATGCTCCCCTGAATTTTTTTTTTTTTTTTTGAACAGACCGCAAACAGGACTGAGGCTCACCAAGAATTAAATCACATTCACGAGAATTCGATGAGTACATTTAATAAAATGTATTACTCTTCCCATTTGCACGGGCTCATTGTTTTTTACACTATATAACGTCTATGCACTTGGTCATTCAAGCATCTACTTATCCAAAAGGGGGAAGGGAGAAGATAATTTTAAGTCATCATTGCATAATTTCACATCTAAGCAAACAAAGATAGTCCTTTTCTGAGTAGAGCTAATCACATGTAGGCAGAATAGAGTGAGAATGGAATAAAGAGAGAAATCTATACAACTCACCTTCGTCACCACATAATCTATAGAAGGCTCAAAACTAGCTGGCGTCTTCTTTGTTATGTCATTTGGAATCTGATCCAACGAATAGCCAATTGATAACTTAGCAGCCATCTTCGCTATAGGGAAACCAGTGGCTTTGGACGCTAATGCAGATGACCTTGACACCCTCGGGTTCATCTCAATAACCATCACCTCGCCATCCTCGGGATTAACTGCAAACTGAACATTCGACCCACCACATTCAACCCCTATCTCTCTTATGATGGCAACGGCGTAGTCCCTAAGCCGCTGGTACTCCTTGTCCGTCAGAGTCTGAGCAGGGGCGACGGTAATCGAATCCCCTGTATGGACTCCCATGGGATCAACATTCTCAATGGAGCATATAATAACCACATTATCAGCCAGATCCCTCATAACCTCGAGCTCGTACTCCTTCCAACCCAACAGAGATTTCTCCACCAGAACCTGCGCCGTCAAGCTCGCAGCCAGCCCCGCCTTGCAGATAGTCTCGAATTCCTCCTTATTGTACGCAATTCCGCCTCCCGTCCCTCCCAGCGTGAACGCGGGTCTTATGATCAGCGGAAACTCCCCAATCTCCTTAGCAATCTCAACACACTCCTCCAAAGTCGTCCCAGTCCCAGATGGCGGAATCTTCATCCCAATGTTCTTCATCGCCTGCTTGAACAAATCCCTGTCCTCCGCCTTCTTGATCGCGTCCAATTTCGCGCCTATCAACTCAATGCCGTACCTATCCAACGCCCCGCTCTCCGCCAATGCCACCGCCAAATTCAGCGCCGTCTGCCCACCCATCGTCGGAAGCAAAGCGTCAGGAAGTTCCTTTGCCAAAATCTGCTCGACTAATTCCGGCGTCATAGGAGTGATGTAAGTCCTGCTCGCCATATCAGGATCGGTCATGATCGTCGCCGGATTCGAATTCACCAGCACGACTTCATAACCTTCCTCCTTCAACGCCTTGCAAGCTTGAGTTCCAGAATAATCAAATTCGCACGCTTGCCCTATTACTATTGGCCCAGCGCCAAGTATCATTATCTTCTTCAAATCGGTTCTCTTGCCAGTCTTTCGTGGTCCGTCGGCTGACCCTGCTTCAAATGAGGTACTGTAAGTGGTATGGAGGCCTTGTTCGCTCCGAATCGGGGAAGCATGACATTGCGATTCCGATACTGGCTTAACTGAGTTGAATCGAAGGGTTGAGCATGATAGATTGTTCTTCGATGTAAAAATGACATGGTTGCTGTTCGATTTGGGCAAGGCTGGCTTACTTGCCGAGGCAATTCGGGCTGTGGTTAGTGTATCAGAGAAATGTCGGCTATGGCGAATAGATTGAGCCATGGATAACTGAAAGTGTCAGATAAGAGTGAGCAGTGTGGCTGAGACAGTGCAAAGATGATATTGGGTAGACATGGAGGAGCGTAGAAGTACGGACGGAGTGAACTAAGACATTGAAGGTGGCGGATCCCCTAGAGTGTAGGGTTTTGCGATCGGGGGAGCGATTGTGGAAATTTGGCTTGCATTTTAA
>JAODPA010006117.1:0-13886 GCA_025585075.1 Nepenthes mirabilis | reverse complement strand
GTCAACGGGACAACAGGCGGTGTGCCAGCGACCTACTTCCAGCAACTGGTGGAGCATATGCAGACTAACAATCGTCTACCCCAAATACTCTGCTCTTGATAAGAGCAGCTACAACAGGCGGCTCCGCCGGCAGCCGTCTCTACGCCAGCCACCAAAAAAGGTAGCCAAAGAAAAAAGAAGCAGGCCAGAAGGCCCAAGACACCCACAAATAATCCCGTCCTAGCCTCCTCGCGCCCTCCAGGCCAAAACAGGCCCGAAAAACTCTCGGGGAGCACAACTCTGCGAGAAAGTCTGGAGAGAAGAAATCCCCAATACCCTCGGGCAGCAGACGGGAACGTAGTCCAGGAGCGAGCCTCCAGGTCTGCCAGGTCCGCTGGAGGCAGTAGCCAGCCAGCTATTGGACCCTCCAGGGACAAGACAGAGTTGAGAGCTTACCTCAACTCTATGAGATCTGCCAATACTGCTCACGCAGATCCGCGAGTGGATAAGATTTGGAACCGCATGTTCCAGGACGATAAGTACGCCATTGACCTTGACAGATCTCCTTTCACAGCGGAGATTCTAAACCGTCCACTACCCACCAAGTTCAAGATGCATTCCCTTGACTCATATGATGGGAGCAGTGATCTAATTGACCATTTGGATCACTTTCGCACCCATCTGAGTCTACAAGGGTTGGAAGACTCAGAGATGTGCTGCTACTTCCCGCTCACGCTGAAGGGAGATGCCTGCATTTGGTTTCATCACCTCCCTTCAGGCACCATCGGTAGCTTCCAGGAGCTCACGGATCTCTTCCTGGCTTAGTATGCCTCGAGCCGACTGGAAGAGAAGCAACCGTGGTACCTCTCCTACATCAAGCAGAAACCGGGAGAGAATCTACGGTGATTCCTGGACCGCTTTGTGGCAGAGGCCAGGCTAATTTTCTGGATCACGGAGGAGATGAAACCGGCAGTTTCATCTCCGCACTGACCTACAGGCACTTTTTCAAGCACCCAGCCCATAAGAATCCCCAAACCTTTCGGAAGGCGGAGTCCATTATCCCCGGCAGAAGAGGCCAACGAGGCGAAACGCTCAGAGCGGGTAGATCAGCCTCGATCATTCCGTGGAGAGAAAAAAAGAAAATACGGCGGCAGTTATCACTCTCGCCGGAAGTAGCACAAGGCTGGGCCGCCAGAACGTAGATACTACGGGCCCACCAGCTTTATGCCTCTAACGGACACACGCTCAAATGTCCTCATGCAGATCCACGGAAAAAAGTTCTTAATGTGGCCAAAACTACTGAAAGACTCTGGGAACCAGTCAAAGTACTGCGACTTTTACCACTCTGTTGGGCATTCCACTGAGGACTGCAAGACACTGTAGAGGAAGATTGAGGAGCTGATTTGCAGAGGCCACCTCACAAAATTCGTCAGAGGCCCTGGGAAGAGCTCTGGAGCAGCTGGCGGAGAAGGGCAGGAGCAGTCTCCTCCCCGAAACCTGGTTGCAGCAGGGGGGTTAATATGATCACCACCCGACCTGCCAAGAACCCAACCGACAATGAGGAGCAGCAGATTGGGAGGAAGAAGTAACGCACGGCGGACAACACCATTAGCTTCAATTATAATGATTTAACTCATTTAATATCTCCCCATATTGATCCCCTCGTTATATCTGCGCTCGTTTTCGATGGTAGTGTTCATCGATAATGAAAGTTCAAAGGGTTTGCTTTACTTGGATGCGTTCTTCAAACTATGCTTAAAAAAGAACCAATTAAAACCTGCCGAAGGCCCATTTTATGGCCTTGACAACGAGTCAGTGCATATCCAAGGGACCATCCAATTGGAGGTTACCTTGGGTACGTATCCAAAAGTAGTAAGCCGGACACTCACCTTCTTGGTAGTTGACCTACCGTTTGTGTATAACGCAATACTGGGCAGACCTTACTTGACGGCGTTCGGGACGGTCACCTCAATTTCACATCTCAAGATAAAGTTCCCGACGCCTTACGGTATGGGAGAGGTGTCAGGTGACTAGGTTACTGGACGAATATGCTACATGTCTCAGGTTGCCCCTAGCGGCAGCACTAGGACAGTTGGGAAACTCAACCATCAAGATGAGACAACCCTACAGCAAGCGCAGTCCGGCGAAGCCACAGATCTAGTCCCACTGGACCCGGAGGAGCCGAAAAGGTGTGTACAGATCAGCGGCTCACTCACTGGAACACTGCACGATGAGTTGATCGCATTCCTACGACGGAACGCTGACATCTTCGCATGGATTCCAGCAGACATGCCTGAGATTCCGGCGGAGGTGATGGTCCACAAGTTGGGACTTGATCCTAGCCGGAAGCCTGTTAGGAAAAAATGGAAAAACCACTCCATAGAAAAATTGATTGTCATCCGAGAGGAGGTAAAGAAGCTACTGGACGTAGGTTTCATTAGAGAAGTCCACTACCCGGAGTAGCTCTCTATTATTGTCCTGGTAAAGAAAAGTAACGGAAAATGGTGGATGTACGTCGATTTTATCGACATTAACAAAGCATACCCAAAGGACGGCTTTCCCTTACCCAGGATCGACCAGCTGGTTGACTCGATAGCCGGACATGAGTTGCTAAGCTTCATGGATGCCTATTTGGGTTACAACCAGATCCGGATGAGTCCGGAGGACGAGGAGTACACGTCGTTCATGACTGATCAAGGCACCTACTATTATAAAGTGATGCCTTTCGGACTGAAAAACGTCGGAGCAACCTACCAATGACTGGTAAACAGGATGTTCAAAAAACAGATCGGTCGCAACATGGAGGTCTACGTCGACGACGTGCTCGTCAAGAGCAGGGTCACCGGCGACCACATTCGTGACCTGACAAAGTCGTTTGAGGCGCTTCGTAAGCATCACATGAAGCTGAACCCGGCTAAGTGTATATTCGGAGTAGCATCCGGTAAATTCTTGGGTTTCATCGTCTCCCAACGGGGGATTAAGGCAAACCCTGAGAAGATCAAGGCTCTCGCAAACATGGCTCCACCACGGAGCGTAAAGGACGTCCAGCGATTGACTGGACGACTGGAAACACTGTCCCGCTTCCTCATGAAGTCTGGCGACAAGTACCAGCCCTTCTTTAAGGCCCGTAGAGGAACAAAGTCCAACGGGTTCCAATGGACGGCAGACTGCCAGACAGCTTTCAATAAACTGAAGCGGTATTTGGCCATCTCGTCGTTGCTAGTATCACCCAAGGGCAGGGAAGAGCTATACCTTTACCTGGCAGTGCCAGAGGCGTCCCTCAACTCTGTCCTCGTGCGCCAGAACTCCGACACTGAACGGCCGATCTACTACATAAGTAAAATGTTGACCGGCAGAGAGACCCGCTACTCGCGCACAGAAAAACTAGCCTTGGTGCTCAAATTTACCACACGAAAGTTAAGGCCCTACTTTCCGGCGTACCGTGAAGTGGTCCTTACGGACCAGCCTCTGAAAAGTATACTCCAGAAAACCGACGTTTCTGGACGGTTGGTAAAATGGGCTATCGAGTTAGGCGAGTTCGATATCAAATTTCGGCCCAGACCTGCTGTAAAGGCACATGCTCTGGCTGACTTCATTGTTGAAACTGCGAACCCAGTTCTCGAGGAGCAGCCTGCAGAAAGCACATAATTGCTTGATGGAGTACCAGAATGGATACTCCATGTGGACGAATCGTCTACGGACACTGGCAGTAGCGCTGGAGTGGTCCTCACGACCCCCGACGAGTTTGAGGTGAAATACTCCATCAGGCTCAATTTTTCGGCAACCAATAACGTTGCCGAGTACGAGGCCCTGTTAGTCGGATTATGGTTAGCCAAGGAATGCTCTGCCAAGAGATTGGCAGTCAACAGAAACTCTGAACTAATCATTAACGAGGTTAATGGAGACTTTAAGGTAAACAACCCTCACCTGGCTGGATACTTGGCTAAGGGAAGAGAGGCCGCCCAGGGTTTCGACAAACTAACCCTGGTTTATGTTCCCAGAACTGGAAATTGGAAGGCGGACCAGTTGGCTAGAGCCGCTGCAGTCGAAATTCGGAACAGCACTCGAGTGACATGAGGGAGATCCTGAACGCTCCCAGCATAGAGAAAGAGGAGGTAATGTAGATTTTCGAAGCGAAAAACTGGATGACGCCTTACGTTAATTATCTGGCTGACGGATAGTTTCCAGAGGACGCAGAGAAGGCTAAACGAATCAGAAAGACGGCCGGCTGGTACGCTGTGGTTGACGGACGGTTATATCGCCGTTGCTACTCAACCCCATACCTCCGATGCCTAACTCCTAAAGAGGCTGACTATGCTCAAGGCGAAGTCTACCTCGGGATTTGCGGATCAGACATTGGCGGAAAAAACTTAGCTTTCAAGATCATACGGTAGGGCTACTACTGGCTTTCGATGAAAAAGGATGCACTTGAGTTTGTGAAAAAATGTAAAAGCTGCCAGCTTCAGAGTAACTTTCACTGCCAGCCATCCGCAGACTTGAAGACGCTTCAGGCCCCTTGGCCCTTCGCGCAATGGGGGCAAAGATTATGGAGCACAATGCCTTGGAATTCCTTCGCCAGAACATCATTTGCAGATTCGGCATCCCTGAGGTTGTCGTGACCGACAACGGGACCTAATTCTCGGGGAAACGCTTTACCAAGTATTGCGCCAGCCTTAGCGTCAAGTTGATCCACACTTCGGTAGCATACCCCCAACTGAATTGATAGGTGGAGGTCACGAACCGAACGTTACTCCACGGTTTAAAGACTAAGCTGGAGGACGCAGGAGGTTCCTGGGTTTGGTCTTACCGGACAATTGCAAAGGAACCAACGAGCGAGACGCCCTTCAGCCTCTATTACGAGACTGAAGCGGTGATCCCGGTCGAAATTGGGCTCCCAAGTCTTAGGGTGAAATCCGTCGACCCATAGGCTAACTCCTAAAAAATCAGAGAGCACCTAGATTTGTTAGAGGAAGCCCACGACGTCGCCAGAGTGCAGACAACGGCCTACCAATATCGAATTGCTCGATACTATAACAAAAAGGTTAAGGCACGACGATTCGATATTGGAGACCTAGTCCTGTGAGGCGTCGAGGCCACAGGCAAGCTGGCCAGCCGCAATAAGCTCTCTCCTAATTGGGAAGGGCCTTTCCTAGTCTCCGTTGTCCTGCAAAACGGAGTATACAAACTCCGAAGCTAGGACGGGAAGTTGGTCCCATGAACGTGGAACACAATTCACCTCAAATGCTACTTCCAGTAAAAAGCATAGGTGCGTATTTGTATTATTGTGTGTACGCATTCGCTTGCTTGTTTTAATTTGCCAAAATGAGTGTTTACTTAGCATACTGCCTTCCCTTCCTGTGTGCATGCAATATATATATGTGTTTATCTTACAGATTACCCAACCTAGACTGCCCCTAAGTCGGGAGGGTCCTCACCCTCTCGGTAATAAACCTGGTCATCTAGGCGGCCCGTAAGTGGTCAAATATGAACCTCGGTCATCCAGCGGCCCATTAGCAGTCATATTTAAACCCTGGTCATCCAGATGGCCCGTGAGCGGTCTAATGTGAACCTCGGTCATCCGAGTAGCCCATTGGCGGTCGTATTAAACCATGGTCATCCAGGCCGTCCATATGCGGTCGGATCCAAACCTTGGTCATCCAAATGGCCCGTTAGCGGTCAAAATCTTAGGGGGCTAGCGCAGCATACGCCACGACCTCCTCCGCGAGGAGATAGCGTAATCAGTCAATGATGGTCGAAGGGAGAAAAATTCTTCTCCAACGCTGATCACCTAAGTCAGCACTTGGGCAGCGCCACCAGGCTTCACTCACAAGCCACCGCTACTAGGCTGGTTAACACAGCCGCCTACAAAAGCCCAAGGACCTCACTCCTTTGGCAGAACAACAATGACAGCCGGCCAATTGAGTTGGCTGTCCAGTGCAACAGATATACAGAGAGAAAAGGTAGTAAAGACAGATGGATACGTAGTTGAAAAGTTTCCATTTTATTACTTCCAAATATGTTACAAAATACATCAAATGTACATAAATACAAGGGAGGTCCCAAAAATATACAACATAAGAGCTACGAGGGCGGTGGAGGCCTCTGACTGTCACAAGGCTCCCCTACGTGGCTGTCTCTACACTGCGCCGACCTGTTGGATAAATTGATGAGATCAATAGGGAAGTCGGGATCGACCAACCATACAATGAGCTGATTGACGTTGACCCCTTCCAACAGCCGTGCGAGCATCATACCCTCAACCTCGTGGGGGCAAATGTAGAGACTCAAGTCGTTCTCCAAGGTTGCTACCTGCCGAGCAAGTTGATCAATGTGCGCTTTGCCTCAATCGTTCTCTTCCTTCAAACGGGCAACCTCAGCCTTTAAGTTCGTGTTCTCCGCTTCAACACTCACCAGAATAGTCTCAAGGGCAGCATACTCCTCACGGTGCTGCGCCCCCGAAGTAGCCAACTTAGCATCTAGCTAGGCGATCTCCGCCTCACTGTCGGAGATCACCCGATCTCGCTGGTCCATCACCTTGATGATAGCAGCAACCACCTTCGACTTCTGCACAAAAGACAAACGAAAAACAAGTTAGAAATCTTGAAAGGAGAAAGTACGCAGAAAGCATTGCAAAGAATTATACCTCCCAAACTCTCATCATGAGCCTCTTAGGCCTGGCCTCAAGACCTGGCTCAGGCGCCGATGGGCCAGAAGCGGCACCCTCTAGAGCTGAGCTGGCAGCAGCCTCCTTCAAAATCTTGTCCAAGAGACTGTCATCGGCTTCATCAGTAGCAGCAGCAGGCTCCCCGACTACAGCCTCCACAGCAGCTATCAGAGGATCAAGATCCACCATTGGCTCCACAGCAGGCGCCTGCATGACTGGAGAGCCAACAGATGGCTCCTGCGCCTCCACCACTGGCTCACAGGCAGGCTCCGTAATGGACTCCGTTTGCACCGCTCGAGGAACCGCCTGCGGCGCAGGCTGCGCCAAGATCGCACTTTCTCCCCTGGCCATCGGCAAGTCTTTGAAAGATTTTTCCATTCCCGTGGTACTGCCAGGGCCGCTGCAGATCCCGGTGGTGACGTAATTAGGGCCCGATGACGACGAGGAAGGCATCTCCAACACCATCCTCTTAGGCCACAGACCAATAAAGTCATCGTCTGTGGGGCGGGGGCGGATAAGCAGGCCCTTGGAGTCCTCCGGCAGCACCATCATCGCCTGCGGCCTAAGCTTTTGAACCGGGAAAGGCGGTCCCCAGTTCACCTTCTTGGTCTCTACCCTAGAGACCAAAAAATCCCGTTTAAAATAAAAAATGTGGTCCTTGACCAATTTGGTCAACCACTCCAAGGACGCCGTCTCCACCACAGATGGTGTCCCGGAGTACACATCCGGCACTTGACCCCAATCCTTTCCAAGGGGCCAGGTCTTCGCCACACTCACAAAAAAGAACTGATTTTTTCAGTTCTTGATCGAATCATAAATGGCCGTATTTATTCTAAGGCTGGGACGGGGGACAAGGGAAATCCATTCGCCTCCCTGATTTATTTTAAAGAGTCCCTTCACCATCGACATCGTCAACCTCTTAGAGTGTTTACGAAGAAAAATATAGAGGGTGTAGATGTACCGTACGGCGTTGGCATGAAGTTGGGCAACTGGGAATCGTAGAGCTTGTAGGATCGACTGCAAGTCGTCCGATAGAGGAAGATGAAGGCCGCTCCTCAGGTGGGCCTCGTATATCATTACGTGGCCTACTGGTGGAGAGAAGGCCCTGTCATCCTTACCCGGGACCCTCCATGTAATATCCTTGGGGATATTGAACTCAATGCACAACGCTTTCACGTCACCCTCTCAAAAAAAAGAGGAGATGTCGGCGACGGAGGTTGAGGCCATGGCTGACGGAGAAGTTAGGGTTTCTTTGAGGAACGAGAGAAAGTTGATGACGAAGAAGACGAAGTAAGGAGGCATGAGAGAATATTCAAAACGAGGAGGAAAACTTAAACGGCAAGGTGTGAAATGCCTTAAACCGCCTTAGAAAGGATGCCATCATTCTTGCCACGTGTCGCCTCCCTAATTGGCCCTTCAAAAAGCAAATCCTCTGACGCATTAATGGCCTGGATATCCGCCCAACCAAAAGAAGACGCGTATCTACTTTTGACCTGACAAGCCGACTAATGGCCACGCGTCAATCAGGGCTTGTAGAAAGCCTTCCAGATTCTGGCCAAAGATGATTAACAGTTCCGATCAACTTTCTCCTCCAGAACTGACCAAAGACGGTCAACAGCTCCGGTCAACTTTCTCATCCGGAACTGACCAAAGACGGTCAACAGCTCCATTCAACTTTCCTCTACGCCTTTCATAGAATCCTCTGGGATCCCCAAACAACGAAGGGCAGTGAGGGGAATCCCATCATGAACATGCCGAAGGCCAGAATTTTGGCAACCGACATGGGGGGCTAGTGATAGGTATATCATAATATGGGTTTGCCGATGATCAAAGAAGGCCCAAATGGCCTGCTGGATGGTCAATTCAAATAACGGCCCAACAGGGGGCGAAGGCCCAAATCCTGAAAGGCCTAAAACGGTCAACACCAGTATTGACCGTCAAAACGCCAGCAGGCGGCCAACTTGCATATAGACTGTCAACTCGAGCGTTGACCGGAAGTACTGTAGCAGATGCCCAAAAAGGGGTTAAGCTTGCTACGGGTCAGACCCAATTTGGCAAGCAAACTCGTGCACGAAAAACAACGATTCTTTTATGATCACACGCTTTCCTAAAAGCTGATCTTCCCCAAAAAGGCGGCAATGAACTCAGCACCAACGTTGGAGTCAAAATGGTCACAAAGAGATGAGATGATTTGAATATCCGTTACACTGTTCAGTAGGAAAAGGATCCATCAAATCACGACTGTTAAGCCTACCAACTCAGAGAAGGCCGCCATTGCTAGTCCAGAAGAACACGCCACTTTGCCCAGAGAATGTAGCTCTCCTACTATGCATATAAGCTTGAGGTCTTCGTTCTGGAAGGGACACGCATACTCATACACACAAACGAACATGAATGCTCACATAGAAACAGAAGCTCTCGTACTCACTCTAACTTGTGTTCTTGAGAACATTCAGAACAAGTTTCCTAAAAGACTTCCTACGGTCTTACCCACGAACGCTTACAGAGCTTGAACTAAGACTCTTCTTCTCTTTCTCTCTACACAAGCGTTCATCCTCCAATCCCACCAAAAGCCTCCAGATTTCAGGAGACCTTTTTGGCTTTCTGAGAATCGTTTCCTAAAGCTTTCACTCTTTTAGGACGTCACTTCCACACGCTCTTTGTGAGCAGGGAGCGAGAACTCACATTCTCAATGGGCCAACACTCCCGACCATCCTACCCTCCCTCTCTCTCTTTTGCTTATCAGTTCACCTTCCTTGATTTGAAGGCTTTTTACTGACCTGAGTATCAGAGTATTTTTGGTGGGATAACTTTCCACCGACGCACTGACCTCTTATTCATTTTAGTGGTGTGCAGGATTCAGACTCAGTGAACGGAGTCGAGTCGAACCATCCAAACGAATTTGAATCTGTTTGAAGTCGGGTCCAGGTCTGCATCATTTTTAAATGTAAATATGTTCTAGTTTTTACAGAATTTAAATTATTGTATAATAAAAAATTTGAAGGAAAGATCTACAATTTGTTAAAGTAGATTAATTGAAAAGTAGAATTAATTGAACGTGATAAAAAATGACAAGATTACGTAGAATAAAGATAAATAACAATTAAGAAGAATTTTTTTATTTTGTTAGTTTTTTTTTCTTTTTGAAGGATGAATAAAATTTCTTTTGATTTTCCATATTCTTTTAGAAAGATGATGAAGAATTTTTTTTTAGATTTTCCTGATTATTAGGGTTTGCCTTTATCTTCTTAGGGTTTGCCTCAATCCCCTGCCAAGAGACAATCAAAAACTTCCTAGAGGATATTCCGAAAACGCACTTGTTAGAGTTTAGTTTCATCTGGTGTGTCTGAAGTATTCTAAAGGCTTTGTCGCGGTTGCAGATATGGTCGTCAGTGGTTTTACCTTTGATAAGCATATCATCCACGTATACTTCCATATTTCAGCCGATCTAAGTTTCAAATATTTTATTCATGAATCGCAGGTAGGCGGCGCCAACATTCTTGAGATCGAAGGGTATGAACTTGTAGTAGTATGTTCTCTTATTAGTCATGAAGGAAGCATACTCCTTATCCTCGGGACTCATTCAAATCTAGTTGTAACCTGAATATACATTCATAAAACTCAGCAACTCATACCTTGAAGTGTATTCTGCCAACAGGTTGATCCTTGACAATGGAAAGCTATCCTTAGGACTTGCCTTATTCACATATATAAAATTGATACACATTCATTACTTCTCATTACTCTTCTTGATGAGGACCACATCAGAGCATCAATTCAGATACTAGACTTTTCTGATGAAACCTGCATCGAGCAATTTTTTTACTTCCTCCCAGGCGACAATAATTTTTTCATTAGAATGGTTCCTTCGCTTTTAACTGACGAGTTTATAACCGAGATCGAGACCTAACTTGTGGATTATTACTCTGGTCAATTTTCCTAACATGTCGACGGGAGTCCTTGCGAAGATATAGAATTGCACTGAAGGAAGGCAATCAGTTGGTCGCGCATGGGTCCCATTAGCGAGCTTTCGATCTATATGCACCTCTCCAAATCACTATGGTCCAAAGGGATCTAATCAGTCACCTCTCCTGACTAGGCTTATTATTGAGTAGCCTCATCCCAATAATCAAAATCCTCAGCTTACCGATCCGGGGCTGCTTGAGTGACCTGGAATAGATAGCTCGTACAACTGGTCAGTTGGTCTTCCAGGACCTCTCTGACTCCATACGCTGTTGGAAACTTTATCTTTAAGTGTGGAATTAATGTCACTGCCCTAAATACGAATAGGTAGGGTTGACCCAAGGTGGCATTGTAGACCGAGGGTAGGTCGACTACTAGGAACATGAGCATCTAGGAAGCCATCTTCAGGTGCGTTCCTAGGTGAGCTCCAGTTGAATGGTTCCTTGAACGGATATTGGTTCATTGCCCAGTCCGTAGAGTGGTCCATCGGCTTGCTGCATTTCACTCTTCTTTAATCCCAACTTAAAATACATGTCAAGGTAAAGCAAAGCATGGATATTTTCATTATTAATAAAGACTTATTTTGATTGGTAATTACCTGTACCGTCTAAAAGGAGCACGGATACAACCAAAGGGTCAGAATTAAGAGTGTTATTACATGTACCATATCGTTGTCACTAAAATCAATGATATCATTCATAACTCCTACCATCAACTTCTTATTACTAGTAGCTATCTCTTGGCGATCCAGGGAATTACTTTTGGATGGACTAGTTGTCATCATATTGACCACCCTAGTTGCAGCCAAGTTCCTTGGCCGTGACTGTGCTAGCTCTTCTTCACCTGCTTCATCGGAGGCTAGTCCCGGGTTCCATAGAAATTTTATAAGGTTCCCCTTCCAGGCGAGGGCCTCAATTTTTCTCTGTAGAGTCCAATAGTTTACAGTGTTATGACCCGAAGATCGATAGTAATGACAGTGCTTTGTTTGTTCTCCTTCTGAGTTCTTGGTTTGCTTTGATCACTTTAGGAACTTTTCATCCTAGATTAATAAGAGGATGTTGGTTTAGAAGTTATTCAAAGGGGTTAGATTTAAGGGTCTATACTCTTTTCATGCCCCCGACTCCATCTTGGGCTGCTTCCCTGGGCTGTAGGTGGTCTCCATTCCTCCTCTGTCCATCAGTTGACCCCTGGCAGAAGTAGTCCACGTGCCCTAGCTGCTTTGCTTTGTTAGTCTCCTCGGTGGCTATTTAAGCATGGGTAATGGTTTCAACCTCGCGAAAAGTTTAGGGGACCTTGTAAGTCAGATGCTTAAAATCATAGTTCGGTTCTAGAGTTGATATGAAGGCATTCAGTTTCACTTCGTCAGTGAGCTTGGATATCCGTTGAGCCTCGGCAAGGAACTGGGTTAGGAAATACTTCAGACTTTCGCTTAGCCCTTACTTGATACGGGTAAAGTGCCAGGGTTACTTCTCCTCCCTACAACTGGAGGTAAACTACAATAAGAAACTGTTAGCTAGTTCTTGGATTGTTCAGATCGAACTGGGTTGTAGGCAGTAGAACCAAATCTAAGCATTTCGCTTGAGAGTCAAAGAAAAATACAGACACATAGTGGCCTTGTCCAAACCTTGGAAGCTTAAGAGGGTGCAGAAATGGTCCAAATGGTCTATTGGATCCGTACTCCCACCATATGGCTTAGGGTGGGCATTTTGAATATGCGAGGGAGCAGCTGCATCCGAATTTTCATTATGAATTGTGATATCCTCATATTTGTAGAGTGTCTACCGGCATTCCCTCTAAACACGTGTTGCCATATTTTTTTCACTCGCTCCTTCATTCGAGGGGAGGTCACGATCCTTTTTGCATTGAAGAAGGTCCTTAACTCTGAGTCATTCAACGAGGGGCACTGGATTGGGTGGCTACTGCCCCTCGTCGGCTTGGTGCTACATGATGCTCCCTCTTTGGCTGGGGACCTTTGGACCTCACGGGAGTGGTAGGGATTCCAGTGTTCTGGGCTCTTGTCCCATGTCTCATAACTCAATTGGCCCTCTATCCATGATCAGGCCTTGTCGCTTGAAGCCGCATGAACTTCGAGGTCATCAGGCTACTACCTCTTTTCAATTGGGTGCTTCTTTCTCCAGTTTCTCCACTTTGAAGCCAAGGTGTGGGTGGTGGAGGAAGGAGCCCCTATCTCTGCTCACCCTGGCGCGCACGGAGGGTTTAGAGTATTTGGGATATGTTGTTCATCTAGGCGGTGAGTTCTTGCATGAAGGGTGCTGGTCGCTTCTCCACATGACTACCCGCGGAGGGGTCATCGCCATGGGAGGTAACCTCTTTGGTCGGAGCATTAGCTTGAGCCCTGGTGTTGACCATATTTGCTTTAGTTAGGATGGTAGTTAGGCCTTTCAGTCGTTTTCTACAGACAGCACCAATAATGTGTCTTTGATTGGTTGTTTTATGAATTAGGGAGCCACTTGGTCTTTTTCGGTGAGGTGAACTGAAAAAAGTCTTATCTCTATTCTTGATACCCTGGATCTTGTATACTACAACAAACAAATGAGAGATCAGAGGATTAGCAAAATTCACTCCTCGGTATATTTTCCGATACTCAAGTTAAAAATTTTCTCAAACTGATAGAAATATGCGAGGATCAGAGATGTGTGTGTTGAAGCATGGGTGTAGGGATTGAGTTTGATTCGGAGGATGCGCTCGATATAGAGCGGCTTTGAGGTGGTGGTGTACTCGACGGGGAACGACTTTGAGGTGGTGGCGCGCTCGACAGGGAGCAGTTTTGAGAGAGGAAAGGAGAAAGGGAGGGAGAGCTATGAGAGGCTTCTCATATGCTTTTTGTGTAGAGAGCAATTCTTCTATTCGCTTGAAAGTACACTTGCCCCTTGCTCATGCGAGCAAGGCGTATTTATACGGTTTGAGCCAACTTAGCCCTGCTTGGGCACCAAGGTTGGTTGATGGCTGTCCGTACAAATTTGATAAGCTGCCTGAGGATTGCGGATGCCAATTATGACAATCGTGGCTGGCCAGGTGAATTCCTTCCTTCTTCACGACGATACTGGAAGTGGCGTTTATGGTAGTTGTCATTGGAAGAAATCCATCGAATCGATGTTGCCATTTTAGGAGAGATCTCGCGATTGCGAGCAATATTCGGGGGATATCTGCTAAGCTATTCGAGGAGATTATGGTAAGTTTTTTCTGCATGTGTGGTGTTGCAAGGTGGTCCTCATCTCCCGTTTCCGGCTGGTCGGTCTTGGGTCATGCCTTGAGCTTT
>JAODPA010006106.1:0-39575 GCA_025585075.1 Nepenthes mirabilis | reverse complement strand
ATTCATGGCATGCAACAGAGGAGGAAGGAGAGAGGTGGCCGACGACTGCGACAGCGAGGTACGGTGAGGAGACAGTGGCTCATCGGTGGTGCAGTGGTGGTCAGCATTAGCGGTGGGTGACGGTGTTGGGTGAGGAGGTCATTGCAAATGTCAACAATGGCCGTTGGAGGCATTGGCGGCACCGTGTGGTGGAGATTGTGGGTTGGTGGTCGGTGGCGACCTTGGGAGGAGCGGCAGTGGCGCTCCACAGCAAGCTTGTGCAGGATAGAGGGAGAGACCGTGCGGGTGGAGAGAGATCACACCAATAGAGAGAGAGAGAGGTGGTAGAGCAGCGCCGACGTCGGCGAGGTGGCACCGGGAAGGCCGGCGATGGCCACGTAGGTAGTAGCAACGCGCGGGAAGCTATGCAGATGAGAGAGAAAGGGGCAAGCTATAGGCAGTGCGTGCTGGTAGAGAGAGAAACACCGGATTCAGGTGCTTTGAGACATCCTTTCTTTAGATCTGTAAAGTATGAGGTCAAGGTAAATATCTGTATACCCCCTCTTTGGTTTAATTTATTATCTGTTGTATTTTGGATAATATTTAAAATTTTTACTAATATGTATGTATTTTTAACTGCCCGATTTGCTTAATTTTGACATGCATGTGTGACTCATTGGATGATTTGGATATTTTGGACTGAGCTTTATAATTTTGGAGGGTTTACTATTTTTTTTAGAAAACTAAAAAATTTATTGGATACTGTATATTTTATGTCGGTATATTTATATAAAAATGAGCATGAAACTTTGCATAGTGCCGGGTTGCGGTCGCTACATTTGGATTTAGATATTGGATATTCTAGCAAGCTCCCGACGGGGAGATATTTGTTATTTGGAAATCCCTTTTCGCCGGTAAAAAAGCCTTAGAATAGTAACCATTCCCATTTGAATAATTTAACTTGACATTGGAATATATTCAGAAATTCTAATATATCTGACAAGTTTAAAGATTGTACCCAAAATCACGGGGGATAAACAATAGTGAGCAACCTTATCTATGGGTACAGAGTACATAGGTGGTCATACATGCTGGTTTAATTTGCATTTGATTTTACCCAAGGATACAGGGATTATGTGTAACACTTCCTCAAACTAGTCTTTAAATAATCAAAACTCAAATTTGATATATGATTTGTTTTTTTGCATCGATTGATGTTGGATTTTGATTTGGATATGGATTTTGGACTTAGATTTGATATTCACCAATTTTGACCACAGTTGGATATTGGTATGTCTCATATAAATAATTTTGACTATATGTTTTGATTCAAACATTTGGAATATCTATTGCGATGCTACTTCAATTTCTGCACACACTATTAGATTATCCAACTATCGGATTCTGCCCCAAATCACAAACTGATCGGGTCTTGCACTCAGACTCGGATTGAACTTTTGAATTGATTATTTGCCTATTGGAATTGATCCGAATCACTTCTGTTATATATATATATATGTTCTGATGATGACTATTTTATGATTTGGACATTTATTTTAGATATGGATATTCGATTTGAATACGAGATTACCATTGGATTTTGAATCTTGAATTTTCATTGGATTTATTTTATTGGCGATTTAGATTTATTTTGTCATTTAAACAGATTTTATCCATTTAATCTTCTATCTGATTTATTGGACTTTTATATTTAAATATGATACTTACTGAGCATTGGGCTTGCTTTTCTTATTTTATCCCTTCAGAGTAGAAGATTCAGATGCATTGCTGGAGTATGGTCGTAATCTGTCAGGCATTCGTCTAATTTGGTGAGTTTTGGTTTTATTATGATTTGAATTAGTATTTGATATGATTGGATTATGATATTGATTGAGTATATGCTTATTAATATATTTCATGAATAATTTAGATATTATGTTATGTTTGATAATAATTTTTGGTTGGATCGTTACCTCCCTTACGATGATGGTAGAAGTGGTCATGATTATTTTATCCAGACGATTATCCGATGAGGTCATATATAAATTTTTAATTTGTTAGGTCATGTGTGTTTGGCTTGTCACACCCGACTTTTGAGACTTCGAGTTATTTATCGAATCTACTTGGGATTTTAATTTCTATGAATTATAATTAATTATCTAAATTGACTTGTTTGGTTGGGGTTCGTGATAAAATCCTTTCCCAAATACATATAACGTAATTTTTGGAGCATTTACAAGATAATATATACAATGTACATGCGGTTAAACATTACTATTTATGTCAGACAAAATTTTTAGATTACATAAAATTAACATATATAAAATCTATGTGTATAAATATCAATTACACGGAGTACCCGCATCCATAAAGTTAGGGTAATTAATTTCTAAAGCCAAATTATGTATAAATTATAAATAATTTGGGTAAAACCTGTGAGATTTTGCTCCAAAAATATGATAAATGTAGAGTAATTAAGTTGATGATGATTATAATTAGGCATAAAATAAGGGATAAATGAGTATCGAAGTAAAAAGGAGCAAATAGAAAGAAAATGGGATCAGTGCTGGTAAAATTTGATGAACATGGCCGCCCGAGGCGACATGGGGGTGGTGCAAGCTACGAGGGTGGCACCCGATGGGCACTCGAGCACCACCCCAGGCACCATTTTGCGAGAGGGAGAGCTCGAGGACCGCTTGAGTGCTGGTCCTTGGGTGAGTCATATGTTTGCTTTCCTTCAGTTTTAAAAGAGGGAAATTGGGGGAAGGGGAGGCAGAACGTGATTGACAGCAACGAAGGAAGAGGAAAGGAGAAGAAGGAAGAGGGAAAAAGAGAAGAAAGAGGGGAAAATCAACCGTTTTGATCCGATCAGAATAAGAATAACTGTAAATCGAGTTCAGGCAAGTGTACTTTGGATGTTATATATCGTTTCTACAATATTTTAATATCTCTAAACTTGTATTTATGTGTTAAATCTATGTTTCACCATGTTTACAGTAAATAAAGCCTGTTTTTACAAATTGTTTGGATAGATTTTATATTTATCTCCATGTGTGACAATATATAGCTTTGATTTCGTGAAAAATCATGTATTTAGTACTCGATTTATATCCGAAAGCTTGACTGAAACCCTAAATACGAAAATTAAAGATTTGGAGCTGTAAATCTATAATTTCTGATATGTAAAAGTTATTTTGTAAAAGAATACTACTCATATTGCGAATTACATCTGAATAATTTACAGGAAATTGTCCTAATAAGTTACTATAGAATTATCGAAGCATACTGAAGAGTTAACTGTGAGATTTTGACTGATTTTCTGAAGAATGATAGATTATAAGCTTTCTGATATTGTTAATTAGAATCCAAGACTGATATACGGTCATGTGAGGTTCTCCGGCGTGCCTTACGACATTACGGTGGTAATCGGGAATAACTTTATCCATAGAGTTATACGTGATCTGTCCTTTCTCGGGATATTACTGGAACTGATTTTGAAGGTTATAAATCCTCTATTAGCTTTGAATTATGTGTCCAAAAATACAATCGGTCCCTATTATCGTCACAGTTCCTAGCCTTAAATTGTGTTGTAAAAACACAATCTATTTCCGATTATTCACCCCCTCGGCTAGTAGAGTACGCTAGTTGGGTTCCTAGGGTGTTGAATTAGAATTTCTGAAGAAACAAGTGAGAATTGAAATAGTTTTATGAACCCCGTTACATGTTTAAATAGAATCATACTTTAGTCTTGTTTCCATGAACTGCTTCTATTCTTATACTCTGATTTTAACGTGGTTTTCTATCCTAATCTAATTATATTTTTGCCTGAAAGCACGATTTATGATTGCCGAGACATATTCATGTTGAATTATACTTTTCTCATGCTTTTCATATATGTTCCTGTTCTTTGACAATTCCTAAGACCTTTTACATTTATATTTTGCTAATATTTTTATAATCACTGCCTTAATACATTTATACTTTATATGCCCGTATATCTGTTTTATATGCATTTATGTTCTATATAAAAGTATTATGGTCTACATATTTTGGTACGTTGTTAGGTTTTCGCTCACTGTTTTATTTTTTTCCCTCCAAATAAGGTTATAGAGATGATATCGAATGATCAAGCATAACTAGAGATTAGTAAGGAAAGTTTTGGAGTCTCGGTGAAATCTCGAAGATTATCTTGAAGTATTTTTAAAAATTTAATAGTTCTACATGTTCCATAGAGTTTTGTAAACAAAATTATGTATAAATAATAGTAACATATTCTGTAAACTGTTAGAACTATATTTATAGTTCCGTAAATTATATCTTGGGTATAGTTGCTTCCACTATATGTTTTCTGATTTTGTACTGATCCTATATGGCATCTCTATTCCTAACTGTTAATATAGTGGATAGAAAATGTGAAATGTAAGCCATAGGGAATTATACAGCGTCTGTGATCCTATGTCTGAAATAAAAATTCCTATTGATGGATATTATGATGATGTTATTCTATATGTTCATAGATTATGAGCAGAATTTGTATTTCTGTTTAGCCGAGTTCTAGGGGAGACTCTATCCATTTTTTTCTAGAACTTTAGGTTATTAATTGGGCTTAGATTTATATTTTATGTAATGACAAAAAATTCTAAGGACAAAAAGAAATTATTCCGTTACAATTGGTATCAGAGAAAACGAGATGCATTAGGAATGATCTGACTCATATACAGAAGCTTAGAAAATAATCCTGACTGATCGAATAAATAAGCATAGATATAGGATGATTAAGTTAGGTTAGGAAATCTTAAGTGTTCTAACTTGCATGAATTAGAATTGACTTGAGTTAGGACTTAGTGATTAAACTAAATGATTAAATTGATTTACGGTAGTCACAGGTCTAGGTTGATCGGTTTAGATTTTAGGCTTACATTTAAGGTAATCTGATCTAAGGCCAAGATGATTTAGGATAGAAATGGACCGAGGCTTAGTGATTATGTAGAATCGAAATAGGTTGAAGGTTCAAGTGGAACTGTTTTGAGATAAGGTAAGGTATTTTTCCTCGTTCTGGTTTAGTATTAAATCGGGAGAATAGTCAATGAATTGAGTTTGGGGTGTTAAAAAAAGTAATCAAGGTTCTTGATTGTCCAGATAAAGTTCAGCTAGCAATGGTAAGGCAAAGCTGATAATAGGTTACTTGGTATCATGCCTCATCTTTTGGGATATTTTTGAGAGTAATTGATTTTAAAAAGGATCCTTCTCTTTATGTAACGTTTTTGGATGGCCAAAAGGTGAAACCAGTTAATGATGACTAGGAAATAAGTTTACACGTGTTCCGAATTTTAGAATGAAATCCAAGGGTGTCAATCCCTGAGGGGTAACTTTTGTCTGAAGGAATTATAAATTTCGATATTCAATTTAGGTTTGTGAATAAATTAACTTTGATGGAATATTGAGACGATCTAGTTGGCAAAATTGCCCCACTAGAATCAATGATTTGAAAGGAGTAATCTCAATTGCAACTAGGATTATAAGTTTTATATTATCGGATGAATTATAAAAGAAGTAATGAAACTAATATGATAGTATTTACAAGTTATGTAATGAGGTGTTTACTAAGCATAGATGGCATATTAGGCCATACCTGGAGAGTTATTAAGTGGATGGAGGTGTTCCCTTGATTATGGAATTTGATTTATGTTTTAATTGATTTGGGGTTTACATGTTCTTTTGTTTCTTCTATGATTTGTATGATATATTTTCCCTCATCTTGAAGATTCTTAATTATTTTGTGGTTTTATTTATGTGTTTTTTTATAAATTTCGTGGATTGTGGACAATAGATGATTGAACTTCTAATTGAGAAAGTGATTGGTTATGTGTTGTTGAGGTTGTGCCAAGATCGGCAATGATCTTGAGGATTCGAATAGCATTGATGAAGATATTTGGCAAACTTGGAAATGTGGTTAACTAAAGAATTAATAACTTGATATTGGAAGTCTTTAACATTAAGATATTTGTGAAAAAGGTGAAGGGTGATAGCGAACCAGTTCCGCTATCGGAATAGTGCGGTTATGAAAACATGAAAGGAGAACCTTGTGGTTTCGCTTAAGGTCGATCAAATGGTAAAGTCCTTAGGTTTTAACAAGATGATTGCAAAAACTGAGTGGTTTGATTCGGGATAAATATTTTTTTTTTTGGTAAGTAAGTGTTTTGGATTAATGGGAGGAAAAAATTTACAGGTAATGGTTTATCACCTAGTATTTTTTCGACTAGGGGATAAACCATAGATGTTAGGGCATGCCCCAAGCACTCAGATACAACGAATGAAACCAACTGAAAGACAAAAATGCTGGTATTAGTGCAGTACAAACAAACTACTCTAACATCAGTAAAGCAGTTCCAAAATAAAAAATATGCCAATTTAAGGCAATACTCTTGAGTTCAGCTCCACACCTTCAGCAATGAAGCAAGATGAAACCAGCAATCCAAATACATTGCATTCGAATTCTACATTGCACTCCGCAAGAATGGTAACTCCGTCCAACGCACTCCGGAACCCAAAATGCACTCCGGCTTCCAGCACTCCGGATACTGCAAAGCCACTCCATCCCAAGCACTCCGTCTAACGCACTCCGGATTCAAAGGCACTCCGGATTCTTACGCATCCAGGCAAAGGAGCGAAACTGGCAAAGAACTCCGGAAATTTGCAATCCGGCAAATGTACTCCGGAAAAACCACTCCGGCAAAATGCACTCCGGCAGATTTCACTCCGGCAAAGTTTACTCCAGAAAATTGCACTCCGGACATTTGCACTCTGGCAAAATGAACTCCGGCAAAAAGCACTCCGGATTTTTTTGGGAAGCGCACCGGGTTCACAGGCACTGCGCAAGCAAAGCCACTCCGACCTCATCTCACGCACATCTACTCCGGCCTATGAGGGAATAACCACTCCGGCCAAAAACTCCACACTGCAGCCCAGTGACAACCAGAAATGAGCACCAAGGCGGTAGATTGACAGCCTGACCTCCCATTCTAAGACTGTCTCACAGACAAGACAACCACCATCAGAAGCTACCATTACTACACAGCAGCACACAGCAAGAGCTAAGTGAACCAGATTCCACCGAAGAAATGGTACTCCGAAAATTTGCACTCCGACAAAATGTACTCCAGAAAAACCACTATGGCAAAATGCACTCTGGCAGATTTCACTCCGACAAAATGAAATCCGGCAAAGGCACTCCAAATTTTTGTTTTTGGAAAGCGCTCCGG
The DNA here is from genome assembly GCA_025585075.1 of Nepenthes mirabilis. NCBI lineage: Eukaryota > Viridiplantae > Streptophyta > Magnoliopsida > Caryophyllales > Nepenthaceae > Nepenthes > Nepenthes mirabilis. The sequence continues at coordinate 32,334 of JAODPA010006106.1, read as the reverse complement.
ATTCACAGGCACTGCGCAGGCAAAACCACTCCGGCCTCATCACACGCACATCTACTCCGGCCTAAGAGGGAGAATCCACTCCGGCCAAAAAAAAAAAACTCCACATTGCAGCTCATTGACAGCCAGAAGACAACAATGCAGAATCGAGCACCAAGGCGGCAGATTGACAGCCTTATCCCCCATTCCATGTTTATCTCACAAACTAGACAATCACCATCAGAAGCTACCATTACTATACAGCAGCAACCGGCCAATGTGTCAACATCCACCACTCCATAACAGAGCAGCTTCAAACAACACAACACAAGCCCACACAAGACCTTACGGCTATAATTCCAAAATAAGGGCAATCACCCATCAACTGCTGGACAGCAGCCAGGCAAAATGCAACGCTAGAAATAGCAACAAAACCAAGGCCCCGGGAGCAAGCCCCAAAAAAAAAAACCCCAGCAGCATATGCCTAAGAGCCAGAGGCGCCCCTGGATTTACTGGAGGCAGCTTTTTTCTTCTTCCTAGTCTTAAGAGTCTTCCAATCAGCCTCCATGCCCCTCAAATCATCTACCAAAGAGGAATTCGAGGAATATTTCTTAGAAATCCTCTTGATAGAGCTTGGGGTAAGCATAAATTCATCCAAATCGAAAAGATGGTGTTGAGTTTTGGAATCAGGGGAGTTAGGAGACAAATCATCCGTTTGCATATCTTGGGAGCCGTCCAAACACCTGGAGGCATCCGGAAGGCAATTTTGATGCGCACTGTCAGCAGAAGAGTGTGAAGGAACACTCTCATTCTGAATACTATCTTCTGAACCCAATAGGGAAGGGCATCCAGTATCCGAGGGGGCCTTTACAGTGACAGAGTGTTGGGAAGAAGGGCCAGCGAACTCCAAGGATGGGCAATGGCCAGCATTACCATCAGCATCAAATGGAGGCTCAACCGAGAGGCAACCAGTATCCACATTAAGGAGAGAAATGGAGGAAACAGAACGAACAGTTGCATCACTTGTTTCAGGATGCCTAACACTATCACTTTGATTACAATCGACATGGACAAAATCTAAAGGTTGAGAAGTGCCAGTATGATTGTTGGCAGACTTGGATAGGCATTTTGCTTCCATATGACCAATCTGATGGCTACAAGCACAACGAGTAGGTTTCCAACTATATGCCACATTCACCATAGCAATAGCTTCAGAAGCGGGACAAGATTGAATAGCGATGGAACTAGGAAACGGCCCATCCACACCAACTTCAACACAAATCTTTGCAAAGGAAAGATTCTCCATTCGGCCAGTCCTGGGATCAATCTGTAAAGGGGTCCCAATCGCAATGGCTACCCAACAAAGACTAGCATTGGTCCACAATTCGAGCAGTATGTTCGACATTTTAATCCAAATTGGGAAACGCTTGTGCTCCTCTTTTGTCAATTCCATTCCTGGCGACCAGCGCTTAAGGAAGATAGCCAAAACTGTGTTAAGGGTAAGCTTTTTAACGTGACTGGCCCCACCGCTTCGCGGCCCCATAACCCAGAAATCTCGAAAGATTTTTTGGGAGGCTCAGCACCACGGGTGCTTCCATGGAAAATCGAACCCGGGTGGAGAGGGAAGGCGTAAGCGTTATTCACCACCAGGCCGAACTCCGCTTCGGCATAACTGTGTTAAGGGTAAGCTTTTTAACGTGACTGGCCCCACCGCTTCGCGGCCCCCAGAAATCCCGAAGGATTTTTTGGGAGGCTCAGTACCACGGGTGCTTCCACGGAGAATCGAACCCGGGTGGAGAGGGAAGTCGTAAGCGTTATTCACCACTTAAAGTTTCAATGGTAATTTGGGATTGTGCTAAAATTTTAGAATGATTGTCCCAGAAGTGTTTTTATGCCAGTTAAAATCTAAAATTTGTGGATTTTTCTTTTGTGATGTTATTCTCTTTAGGATCTTTTTGGGTTATGCAGACCCATTTAGAAATTGAAATGGTACTCGAGGATACGTGTGTAAATTGTCCCAACAGAATATTATGCCCTATAGAGATGAACTTTGGATTAATCAAATTAATTTGAATCAAGAATTTTGAGTAAGAGGCAAGGTTAATCGAATTAAGAATAGGTGTTAAGTCTAATTAGAAAACATACTACCCTTTTTGGAGTCAGTAAATGATCGTTTGAGAATTTAGCTACGAAAGTTTTGAAAAACATATGTATTTGGAGGCAAAGACCAAGCCAAACTATTTTAATGGGTGGATTATAGATAATTAAAATTGACATTAGTCTCTCAGGATTTGTACAAATTCAAAAGAGCATCGATTAGCCATTGAAGGAGCTTTAAGGCCTCTTGAAAGTAGGAATTAACTAATGGGCCAAATAAGTTGCTAAGTAAGTTAGCATAGGTAGTAATATTCTTGAAGAAATTATGATCTTATCATTCTGTATCAATAGGTATCTACCCACGAGCAAAGTGGGGGAGGAGCTATGGTTGAAATTATTTTACCCGTAACTAAAATTTTGTGATGAGGCTCTTACCTTGAGGATTTATGGATAATGCTTTTGAAAATTTTTAATGTCCTGTAAACCTAAAAGTTAAAGGTTATGATAGGTAGATCTCAACTTGATTCGGAGGAGATGAATGTTAGGATCAATTGTTGATATCAGAAGCCTCCATTTGAGAAATTATAAAATTACTTTTGAGATAATTCTAATCTAATAATCTTAAGGATTAAAGTAAATATATCATAATGAAAAAGTAACCTTAGGAGATCCTGAAAAGATTAATCTGTTTAAGGATTATGTTTTCCTGTATCGCTTGTGGATTGATACTCTTGAGATAAGTAGAAGAGGAATCCCTAGTTAGAGTTACTCTTCCATTGGTCAAAATTAGCAAATTGGAAGTCTTTGCTCAAGAAGTTGGGAATATTATTTTGGGTGATAACTTATCTAATAAATTAAGGGTCAGAATGGTTATGTAATAATTAAAGTTGATCTTGGGATTTTGTGAGCCAATAGACATGTCTAAGAATTATGTAGATGAATTTCGGTATCTCGAGAGAAAACAAGTATCAGTACTGAAGGTGGATTTCAAGGATCTATAGGCTTGATATGCTTTGGTACCTTAAGGGATATGAGAAACAAAAATTACAGGTAGGCTCAATTACCTGAAAAATAAAATGCCACATTCCTAAGCTGAGAAGTGGAATTGTGTTCGGAATATTGGGATTATGAAATTTTGAATTGGGAAGCCCTTGTGGTTCCATATTAGAACAACCCGTTAATCATGACTATGGAGGATGTGTTTAGGTTTAACTAATGGGTTTATCGGTGTGCCAACAAGATCTGAAATTGCTCAGTGTGGAAGTTTTGAGATCTTGAAGTTGCTAAGTGTATAGGTATTGAATCGGGAGATGAATCTGAAGCCACATTGTAGTTTCTAATCTTGCAACAGTTTGAGGGTTTGTGGGAGTTGTTTCCTTGGTATGGGACTTTGAGATTTCAAGGTTGTTAATTGTTAAGGACTTGAGATTTTGGATAATGATCTGAAATTGTATTGAACCTATGGTGACTGTTATAGTTAGGACTTATTATTCTATGGTGAACTGAGGATCTGTGATAATTATTCTCGTAATATAGACATCTTGAGGGCAATTTTAATCATGGTTACCGCATGATTTGGGTGTTCAGAATGGAATATGTGTCTTATGGAAATGTCAAATTGAGGACATACCAACGATATGGTGAGAATGTAAAGTATCCCTCTCTTGAAGATTAATTGTGACTTGAAATTTATGTTGGAATTTGACTGAAATCGGTAAAGGAATTGTGATGCTAGGTTGTGATAGTGATGGTAAGTTGTAATCGAACCATTCCAAACTAAAGGATCGATTAGAGTGCATAGCGGAAGAGTGATGAACCTGTCTATGTATTAAGGTCTAAGGTAATGTTCAGATGAAATGCTCAATCTTGAGAATTAATATGAAATGAAAGGAGGCATTTTACTTGTTTAAGGTTCGGAATTAAGTTAGAAAAGTGGTTAATGAAATAAGTTTGCCTTTAGAATTAGTAAATTTGAATCTAAAAAGGACATGTCAAACAACGAGGATCAAGGCAATTATGATGTTTAAGGTTTTCTAGGATAACTATCCTAATTTAGAAATAAATTGGAGACTTTAAGAAGGTTCTTTGATTCTAAAAGTTTAAGGAATGTTAAATTTTGAGGATGAAATTTCTATAAGTGGGGGAGAGTGTGAGATTCCAATCCCAAAATATGATAAATGTGGAGTAACTTAGTTGATGATTATGATTAGGCATAAGAATAAGGGATAAATGGGTATCGAAGCAAAAAGGAGTGAATAAGAAGAAAATGGGATCGGTGCTGGCGCAATTTTACGAACACGGTCGCCCGAGGTGAGACGGGAGCGGTGCAAGCTATGAGGTTGGCGCTCGATGGGCACTCAAGCGCCAACCTAGGCGCCATTTTTTGAGAGGGAGTGCTCAAAGACCACTTGAGCGCTGGTCCTCAAGTGAGTTACGTGCCTACTTTCCTTCGATTTTAAAAGAGAGAAATTAGGGGAGGGAAGGTAGAACGTGATTGACAACAGCGAAGGAAATGGAAAGGAGAAGAAGGAAGAGGGGAAAAGAGAAGGAAGAGAGGAAAATCCACCGTTTCGATCCAATCAGAGTAAGAATAACTGTAAATCGAGTTTAGGCAAGTATATTTCGGACGTTATATGCTATTTTTACAGTATTATAATATCACTAAACTTGTGTTTATGTATTAAATTCATATTTCTCCATGTTTACTGTAAATAAAGCCTGTTTCTATAAATTGTTTGGATAAATTTTATGTTTATCTGTATGTGTGACAATATATAAATTTGATTTTATGAAAAATCATGTATTTGGTACTCAATTTATGTTCGAAAGTTTGACCAAAACCCTAGATACGAAAATTGAAGATTTGGTATATTAAATCCATAATTTCTGATATGTAAAAGTTATTTTGTAAAAAAATACTGCCCATATTGCGAATTACATCTAAATAATTTACACAGAATTGTAATGATAAGTTGTTGTGGAATTACCGAAGCATACTAAAGAGTTAACCATGAGATTTTGATTGATTTTCTAAAGAACGATAGATTATAAGCTTTCTAATACTGTTAATTAGGACCCAGGACTGATATATGGTCATATGAGATTCTTCGGCATTCCTTAGGACATTACAATGGTAATCGGCACATCACATTATGGCAGGATAATGTTTCACTCCAAAGAGTCCTGACAAATGATGATTGAGACGGGATTATATTTTATTTATAATAAAGTAACAAATTACGGAATAATTTCTTAGATGTATTACCGCATCCCCAAGGGTTATTCGTCGCCGTAGCAAATAGGAGAGAAAACCAATAGTTACATATCCGATTTGACCTATGGACAAATACATAAAAATCCGGATAGAAAATATTTTGAAGACCAAAGAGTTGGGCGGAAAAGGGGGAAAGCTCTTGAAATTAGGGGGCATTGAGAACAAAGAAATTGTCACACCAGGGGAACAACATCCAAAGCAACGACCCGGGATAATCCTTTGTTCCATAGTCCTGGGGAAAACGAAAAGAAGGGTGGTAATTGGATCATTTACTGATCTGGATTGAATAGAGGAACTCTCGAACATTTGGCGAACTCTGTCCATGGAATTATACGTAGTCTGCCATTCCTCGAGGGGTTACTAGAACTAATTCTTGAGGTTATAAATCCTCCAGTGGTTTTAAATTATGTGCCTAGAAACACAATCAGTCCCAATTAACGTCACAGTTCCTGGCCTTAGATTGTGTGGCAGAAACACAATCTATTTTCGATTATTCGCCACCTCGGCTAGTAGGGTACGCTAGTTGGATCCCTAAGATATCGAACCAGAATTTCTGAAGAAACAAGTGAGATTTGGGACAGTTTTATGAACCCTAATACATGTTTAAATAGAATCATACTTTATTCTTGTTTCTATGAACTGCTTCTGTTCTTCTGCTCTGATTTTAACGTGGATTACTATCCTAGTCTAATTATATTTTTGCCTGAAAGCACGATTTATGATTACTGAAACCTGTTCATATTGAATTATATTTTTCTCATACTTTTCGTATATGTTCCTATTTTTTAACAGTTTCTTGGATCTTTTGCATTTATATTCTGCTAATATTTTCATAATCACTACCTTAATGTATTTATACTTTATATGTCCCTGTATCCATTTTATATGCACTTATATTTTGTATGAAAGTATTATATTCTGCATGTTTTGATACATTGTTGGGTTTCGACTCACTGTTTTATTTTCTCCCTCCAGATAAGGCTATAGAGACGATATCGGATGATCAAGCATAGTTAGAGATTAGTAAGGAAGGTTCTGGAGCCTCGGTAAAACCTCAAAGATTATCTTAAAGTATTTTGAGAAATCTGATAGTTCTGCATATTTCATAAAATTTTATAAAGAAAATTATGTATAAATAATTGTAGCATATTCTGTAAACTATTAGAACTATATTTATACTTTCGCAGATTATATCTTGGGCATAATTACTTCCGTTATATGTTTTCTGGTTTTGTACAGGTCATAAACATCGCTCATACGAATTCTGATATAGTAGATAGAATAGTCTATCTAAAATCATGGATGACATTTGAGATCCTATGACATGTTGTAGGAGAATTGTGGTATTTTGGATAGTTGTATGCTTGTACTGATTCTGTTTTTGTGTTATGGTCATAAGTTTGAGGTTTGACTAATGAGTATGCTCTGTACAGGTATAAAAAAGCAGGTTGTATTTTTAGTTTCTATCTAGTTATAGAGGAGACTTTGTCAAAATTTTTATATAAATTAAATGCTTTAAATTTATGGATTCTATTCTGTATCTGTTTGACGAAGGGTCCTGTGAGAATTAGGATCCGTTCCATTACAAAACCAAAGGGGGGCACTAGTTTGGGTTTTTATCGAGCATAATTCCGTATAAAACTATCAAATTAGATAACCAATTTATAAATTAACATATTCAAAGTATAGGTAATGATATTTTAGAGTCAATTAATGCAAAAATCCCAAAAATATATTGGTGAAAGCATCCAGGAGCAGGGTTAGGGTTTCGGTATGAAATACCGGTTAAATTTAGGAAATCGGATATGAAATCAACATATATGCATGCTCAAGTCATAGGTTTCATAAAATATAAATTTAATCGGGTATCAAAACCAACTACGCAGCATGGGAACGATGACAACTCCAGCCAGAACTAGCCTAAGATGGAGCCAACTGCACAGATGGAGTTTAGGCCCATACACCTGACCTCTGAATAACTCATGGACAAACGTCCCAATACAGATCAGAGAGAAAAGGTTCTTAAAGTAGTCAAAGCCGATGACGAACATGGAGGGGGAGACTAAACGAAATACTGTGACTTCCATCGATCTCTAGACCATAGTACAGAGGATTGTCAAACTCTGCAAAAGGAAATTGAGGAATTGATCTGGAGAGGCCACATCAGCAAATTTCTAAGGAACTCGGGTTAGAATCCCAATCCCATGGGTGAAAATAGGTCAGAGTAGCAGCAACTAAGGAATCGAGTCGTAGCCAGAGTGGTTAACATGGTGACCGTTAGGCCACCCAAGACCCACAATCTTAACCGCCAGGGGAGGCCGACTAGGAATAAGAAGCCAAGGGTAGGAGATGATATCATTAGTTTTAGCAATGACAATATGGCACATGTAATTCCTCCCCATACTGACCCCTTGATTATATCCGCCCTCGTTTCAAATGGTAATATAGATTATCAACTGAAACGAGTTTTTATCAATAATGGAAGCTCACACGATTTACTTTATCTTGATGCTTATTTCAAACTTGGTTTGAAAAAGAGTCTATTAAAACCGACCGAAGGGCCACTCTATGGAATGGATAACGAACTAGTGGTCGTCCAAGGGACCATTGAATTGGAAGTTACCTTGGGCATGTACCCTAGGACAACGTCTAGCATGCACACCTTTGTGGTTCTTGACCTGCTTTCAGAGTACAGTGTAGTACTCGGACGACCATGCTTGGTTTTGTTCAAAGCCGTGATATCAATACCCCATCTAAAAATAAAGTTCTCAACAGCATGCAGTATCGGTGAAGAGTTGGGCGACTAGGTAATAGGTTGGACGTCTTATCTATCCCAGGTCACCCAGAACAGCGTCGATAGGCTGGTAGAAGACCAAGACCATCATGATAAAGTGGATCTAAAGCAGGTGCAGTCCGATGAGGCCACCAACCTCATTCCCTTGGATTTGAACAACTAGAAGAAATGTACATAGATAGGGGGCTCGCTTGCCGGACCCTTGCGCAACTAGCTAATCAGCTTCTTTAGGGAAAATACAAACATCTTTGTGTGGACCTCACAAATATGCCTAAGATCTCAACTGAAATAATGGTCTACAAGTTGGGCCTCGATCTCAGTTGCAAACCAGTTAGGTAGAAGTGAAGGAACCGCTCCATTGAAAAACTCATAGCCATCCAGGAGGATGTGAAGAAGTTACAGGACGCTAAATTTATAAGGGAAGTCCAGTGCCTGGATTGGCTCTCAACTTATTTCTCGTTAAAAAGAGTAACGGAAAGTGGTGAATGTGCATCGACTTTACTGACGCTAACAATGCATGCCTAAGGACAGCTTCCCATTACTGAAGATCAACCTACTAGTGGACTCCACATCCTAGCATGAACTGTTGAGTTTCATGGATGCCTGTTCAGGGTATAACCATATTCGGTTGAGCCTAGAAGACGAAAAGTATACTTTCTTCGTGACCGACCAAGGGACCTACTACTATAGGGTCATGGCCTTCGGTCTAAAGAACACAGGCGCCACTTACCAAAAGCTTGTGAACAAAATATTCGACAAGTAGATTGCCCAGAATATAGAGATGTATGTAGATGACATGCTCGTCAAAAATAAGACTACCGACGACCATGTTCGTGACATCGCTAAAGCCTTCGAGGTGTTCTGGGCACACTAGATAAAGTTAAACCCCTCCAAATGTATCTTTGGAGTATCTTCTGGAAAGTTCTTAGGTTTCATTATCTCCTAGTGGGGGATCAAAGTGAAACCAGAGAAAATAAAGGCCATCATGGACATCCCCGCTGCGGAATGTGAAGGATGTCCAGAAGCTAATAGGGAGACTTGCAGTACTCTCTCAGTTCATAGCTAAGTCCGGAGACAAGTACGTCCCTTTCTTCAAGGGGTTGAGGGGGACAAAGATAAATGGATTTCAATAGATAACCAATTATTAGATCGCCTTTGACGAACTAAAAGAGTACCTGACTAGCCCCCCTCTCCTAACATCACCAAGAGAGGGAGAGAAGCTGTACCTATACTTAGCAGTTTCAGAGGCAGGGTTGAGCTCCATCTTGATTCGTCAGGATTCTGACATATAGCAACTAGTTTACTACGTCAGCAAAATATTGACCGGTGCAAAGACTCGATACCCCCACACCAAGAAGATCATATTGGCACTTGTCTTTTTAGCCAGGAAGTTGTGGCCCTACTTCTAAACTCACCAGATAGTTATCCTAACTGACCAACCATTGAATGGTATCCTACAAAAGTCTGACGTGTCAGGGGTCTAGTTAAGTGGGTCATCAAATTAGGTTAGTTTGACATAGAATTTTGGCCCAGGCCGATCGTCAAAGGGCAAGCACTAGCCGACTTCATCATCGAGACCACAACCCCAATTCTAGATACAGACTACACCGGCAACGTCAACCACAAGAATGAAACGCTAGATCGGGCTCTTTCATGGATGGCTCGTCAACAACCTCGAGCAGTGGGGCTGGAGTAATCTAAGGACTCCTAACAGATTAGAAGTAAGATACTCCATGAAACTAGGGTTCCTAGTCACCAATAACGTGGCCAAGTATGAAACCATGCTCGTAGAATTGCGGCTTGGCAAGGAGTGCTCGGTAAGGCACGTAGAGCTGATCATCAACCAGGTCTATGAAAGCTTTGAAGTGTTGAACCATCTGCTCGCAAAATACATGGTTAAAGCAAAAATCATGATCCAAAAGTTTAACAACCTCTTTTTTTTTTTTTTTGGTAAGTAATTAAGTGCATTAAAATTTAAAGAAAAGGTACAAAAACTATGTCCTTTACCAAGTATTTTACCGACTTGAGGAAAGAAACATAGAAATAAGGGAGTCCCTTAAGACCACGACAAAAGTCATTAAGAAATAAAACTACAAGAATATTCGATCATCATGATCCAAGATACCAATCAGGCCTTCAGGCGGCTAAAGCTCAGCTTTATTGCCCGAGGAAGACTTAGGGTTATTGGGGGCAACTTTACACTTCCTCCTTGATTTTGCTTGAATCCATGTACCATCATTCTCCATTCTACCGAGATTGTGAACCTCCTCCACAACGCAACGGGCATTCAGCAGTTGCGAACGGTTTGAGCTTTCAAAAGCCTGGAAGCCCGTCACTAGTCCATCCAGATCACTATATAGACCAGAAGGAAAATCCGAATTCCATTTCAGCAGGATACTAAGAAAGTCAAATATAATCTGCTTCCTATTAAGAGATAAGGAATCAATGTATGGTTTAGAAGATGTGGCAACCATTAACAAACGGAGGGCTTCAAAATAAGCACCCGAGGAGCTGTTTAGATAATCCTCCTCCAACGGAAAGTATGATTTGAATTTTTCCTTTATTAACTCAGTCACATCATTCCAACAAAAATCTAAGAAATCAAACAAAAATTCTTGATGGACCTTGACGATGGAGCTAACATAAAGTTGAGTAGCATTCTCCATAAGTAAGCTCTAGAGGACATAGTGCATTGGATTGTTAGCAATATCCTTAGCAAACCAGCCCTCGGAGGACTGAGAAGAAACAACATCAGAATCACAATCAGTGACCCGTTTGTCGCCGACTAGCATAGCCTCATCGCCCACAGTCCTTTCGTTGAAGCTGGGTGCCACCAGGGGAGCTCATTGGAGAATCTTGAGCTGGAATCAGGAGTAAGCGCAATATCCACATCCAAAGAGAGGAATTTCGGATAATCCTCACAACCAATACGGACTGCATTGCTAGCTTGAGAGCAACTCTAGGAATCAAGCAAAAGCTGTTGCCTACAGTTTTTGGGATCCAAAATTGGCAGTAACCTACTGCAACCTGATGGAATCTGGACAAGGGCAACACCAACGCCCAGAATGCCCACTCCAGAAGAAAACTCAGCTTCTGAGACCTGATGCCATTCATGGTGGGTCACTGCACTCTGATGAACCACCTGCATCTGGTCGACATCCAGGACACCAGGAGATAAAGAACCCTCACAATCCAATAAATTTTCGCCAGGTTCGGAGCCAACCAACTTGTTAAGGGTGGAAAACTGGAAGGCCAACCAACTTACAAAGACAGCAGACGCGAAGAGTTCAAAGCAATACTCCAGGGACAAGCGAAAGATCATGACCTCTCCTAGCATCGAAGAGCAAGAAGCGATGCAAGTCTACGACGACGAAAACTAGACATCACCTTACTAGAGGTACATCGCGGATGGATCCCTACTAGAAAATCCAAACGATGCCAAGCGTATAAAGAACATAGCTGGCTGGTACACTATCGTGGACAAAAAGCTTTACCACCATAGGTACTTGACCCCTTACCTATGTTGCCTCTCATCGAAGGTGGCCGACTACGCATTGAGCAAGGTCCACCTTAGTATCTATGGGTCACACATCGGTGGTGATAACCTAGACTTTAAGGTGATGCGCTAGGGGTACTACTGGCCGACTATGAAGAGGGATGCCATGAAATTTGTGAAAAGGTTCAAGAATTGCCAAGTCCATGGCAACCTACACCATCAGTAGCCTACAGAACTGAGGACTCTCCAAGCACCCTAGCTGTTCGCACAATAAGGGCTCGACAATTTTTGGCTCATTTTCCATTGTGTCCGGACAAAAGAAGTTCATCGTGGTAGGTATCGACTACTTTACAAAATGGGTCAAGGCCACCTCGCTGGCCCCAGCAATTGAGCAAAATGCCACAAAATTCATTTAACAAAGTATAGTCTATAGATTTGAGATCCCCGAGGTCATCATGATTGATAACGAAACCTAATTCACTGGCAAGCGCCTCTCCAAATATTACACCCATCTGGGTATCAGGCTAGTCCACACCTTGGTAGCATATCTACAGGTGAATGGTTAATTGGAGGTTACCAACCGAACTCTACTACACGGAATGAAGACTAAATTAGAGGACGCAGGGAGCTCATGGGTTGACGAGATCCCCTCTATGCTATGGTCATAACCGACAACACCCAAAGAGCCGACGTGCCAAACACCTTTCAGTCTGTGCTACTAAATTAAGGTTGTCATCCCAGTCAAGATCATGCTCCATAGCCTCTGGGTCGAGGCCTTTAACCCGCTCGACAACTCCAAGTGACTCAGAGAGCACTTGGACCTGGTGGAAGAGGCGCGAGACATGGAAAGGATACGAATGGCCGCTTATCAACAGTGGATTTCCTAGTATTAAAACAAAGAAGTAAAGGTGTGACAATTCAAGCTCAGAGACCTAGTTCCACGGAGCATAGAGGCCACGGGTAAGATAGCTAACATGAACAAACTTCCTCCAAATTGTGAAGGCCAGCTCCTCGTCTCCGCAGTTCAATGGAATGGAGCATACAAGCTTTGAGTCCAAAATGGTAAGCTAGTTCCTAGGACATGGATTGTCATCCATCTAAAGAAATACTACCAGTAAGGTTCTCACCAAGCCTAGGTAGGTCACGCGTGTGCTAAAGAGTGCCTGTAATATTATATCACATTTAATAAAATGATTCATTTATTTGCATGTTTCTGTTATCTTTGTTTGTCTTTCTCATATGAATGTTTGCGTGAAACTGCATGAATTCAGACGACCTAGACTGCCCCTAAGTTGAGTGAGCTTTCGTTTACTCGCAAGTAAATCTTAGTCCCATACCAAGCGGCCCTTAAGTGGTTAGATTAAAACTTGGTCTTGTACCAAGCAGCGCACATGGAATCAGTTTAAACCTTGATCTCGTACCAAGCGACCCATACGTGGTCAGTTTAAACCTTGGTCCCGTACTAATCATCCCATAAGCGGTCGGATGAAACCTTGGTCTTGTGCCAAGTGGCACATAAGTGGTCAAATTAAACCTTGGTTCGTACTAAGCAGATCGTTCATGGTCGAAAAAAACCATAGGGGGCTTCCACAGCACAAGTGTGACGATCTCCTCTTGCAGGAAATAGCACCATCAATTAGTGATGGTCTGAAGAATTGAGTTAAGCATGAGAAAATGCCGCATGATCCAACAATAGGCAGGATGCCCAGGATTATGATCTAGGCCCCACCATCCGAAATAAAAGAAATATCAAACCAAGAAAAAAGATGTAGATACTATCGGATTGTATTTGCAAATTACACAACATACTCAGCAGCATAAAGTAGCCCAGATGTGCTTTTAGGGGCACTTGAAGACCCCATAGATACAAGGAGTTATCTACACCTGCTACTTATCTAGGTGGCTACCCTAAGATGAGGGACCCCTTGGGGGATGTGGCGCGGACCTTAGACTGCCTCCAACGGGGAATCCGATCAACCTCGAGCGGAAGGAAGCTCCGGCATTTCTCGAGTCCAAGAAGCCAATGGGAAAATTAGGGTCTGCCAGGGAAATGATCCTCCTACAGAAATTGATCCCCACTTGGAACTGCTCCTCTAGGGCGGGAGCCACCTCCTTGGGGCAAAGCCTTGTCCTTAGCTCACCTTCAAGCATTGTGATCTTTTCCATAGCTTGGGCATGGGCTCCAGAGACTTCCTGAAGCTTGGCATTAGACTCTAACAAGGCCTGGTCAAGGCAATTGGCCCGCACTTGACTCTGTTGTGCGTCCTTGACAGTCACGTTAACTCGGTGCTCCATCTCCTTAGTTGCATGGTCAGTTTGAGCGTGTATCGTGTGGACAACTTTGTCTCCCTTCAGGAAAATAGACTCACCCAACCCACGAGGCACCCTTGCAAGTTGGTGAGTGGAAAAGGAGTTAGCCATGGGAAACATCTGTCAGGCATCCATGCAACTTCGCAACGAGAAAGACATACCTGGCGAGACGAGCCAATAGACTCACAGCATGAAGAAGCCCCTTGGTAGAACGCCCAAGTGGTCCCCTTCCTTGATAGTGACCCCAATCACAAAGTCCTCTTCATCATTCTCAGTCGACATTCGTCCATCACTGCTCTCATCTTTGATCGAGGGTTCAAAGGAAGTGGAAGACGACACCCCCTTGCCAAAGCAAGTAAAGTCGGGATTTCGATCATGTCTCTATCAGCCATGGTGGAAGCAAAGAAATCCATGGGCGAGAGTGGTGAACAAAGTGACAGGAGATGCCACTCTCAAATAGGGAACAGCTTTGCCTAAAACAACATCACGATAGAAATCGAAAGGTCGCGTTGCCCCAAGGAAAGGCGACGCGTGTCCTCACCCAAGTGAATCTGTTTGCAGCGTCATAATGGCATATGTCACGTCACGTCATTATGCAACACGCCATTAGTCTATGGAGATCAATTACGTGGGCACGACCGATCCCGCAAGAATGGTGGCCCTAACCCAGCTTGGGTCCCGGGTACAAAAAATAAACATACCCAGCTGGCCGACAATAAAAAGGGGGGCCTCACATAAATGGTGAAAACATGAACATGTTTATGAAAAGATTTTCATCTCATTAAAAAACTGTACTATACAAGTGATTGATACAAAAAGAGGTAAGAAGAATAAAAAATGCAAAACATAATTCGCCTAAGGCTGAGTATTAGTCGGAGGGTGAGGCGGAGGGAGGCCCTCCCCAACCGAAAAGTCGACCAGTTCCATCCGACGTCGGGCTGCCCTATTTCTTTGATCGAGGTCTCCGAAACAAAGATAATCCCATGACACAACCGAAAACCCTCTTGGACCTTTTTTTTGTAAGTAATTAAATTGAATTAAACAAAATAGAAAGTTACAAACATCCTATATTCTAACTCCAAGTGTTATACCAACTTGGAGTTTGAATATAGGCGCTGGGGCATTTCCCGAGCACCATAATACATATCATGAAACCAAAACAAAACACAACGAAAATAGACCACCATCAATATTAAGTGGCCTAAAGCAACAGACCACCAAATCGAAAGGGGTCCACTTCCACCTAACTAGTAAAGCACCAAATCAACACCAGCACATTGTTAGGTTCAGCTAGGAGCGGGTCCCATAGGCTGAGTGCAGGACCTGGTATGTCATCAGATCATAACCACTGGACAGCCTACAGAATTCTTCAGCTAAATTGCCCAAACCAGAAGCCAGAGATACCCTTTCTTCTGAGATCCAACCAACCAATACCATTGCCAACAAGCTAAATCTAAGGAAAACTGCAAATTGCAGTTTTCAAAATTCCTAATCGGCCATAGAGGAGCATGCTGAAATATCACCATGACCCCTACCCACTGCAACAAGCTCAAATCCTTCAACATCATTTGAACCGCATAGGAAGCCCCTCAAGCTCAGCTAACTCCACTATAAATCACGACATCATAACCTGGGAATGTCTGCCCGTGGAGATGCTTGGCCTTAAAGAGCCTCAACCTTGTGCGCAGCTGTGTTATCAGCTCGGAGGAGGGCTTTAATCCGTGCAGCAACTGCACGAGCCAGAGCAGAAAGATTCTTTAACTTTCTTTCCTACATATCCACAAATACTGCATCAGAATTGGAGTTGAAGTTAAGAGCTTCCTCTCCTTGGACATCTCTTGGAGGAGTAGAAGAATCAACGTGGACATATGCACCAGGAGTGATGGCCTCAATCGATTCAGTTAAAACAAGTGGATCCTGCTCACCAGTATTTGTCTTCGGATCACCCTAGGAAGCCTCCCACTCAGCAAGATCATTTAAAGGTCCCAGGCAGACATTTTGAGGGGTCGTTCAGTCTCAGCAAGAGAGTGTCCAATGCCTCGCTTCAGCATATCAGCATATGAAACTGGAGGCATGCCTACTACTCCCTGGTTAATCTCCAAATTGCCTTCTTGTAGGTGGGGAAACAATATATCCTGATACAATTCATCAACATGGTCAACATGTGGAGTTTTTCTAGCTTTAGCAACCGGATCTTCTACACATCCATGATCAGAGCCACATAAAAACACTCCCCTTTGATTATTTCTGGATTGTTGGAATTGTTTTTTTTTTTTTGTTTTTGGTTTTGTTTTCATTTTTGTTTTTGTTTTTCCTTTCCCGCAACTTCTGTTGGGACTAGAGTAAGTGGAGTGGCGAGATCACAATGGGAATCAGAATGGGAATCAGAATGGGAATAATTACTGGATCAGCAGCACTAGGATTTGCTAGATTTCCTGCCTTCTCCATGCTTTTCTACTGCATAGTACACTGCTCCCTATCATGCTCCATATGAGAGGACAAGGAATCATTAGGCAAAACTAAATATGAGCTGCCCTGCTATGGATCTGATTTTTGACGGATTCTATCAGCCCAACAAGAAGAGGTCACTCTATCAACATCTCCAAACTCACCCAAGCTGGAAAGAGGGGGGCCAACATCTGCAGGAATCCTTCATTGTTGATGCCAGCATTCTGCATTCAAATCCTCTGCATCTCCAAATCCTCTTTTCCCCACAAACATCAAACAGGAAGCTATGAGATCAGAATCACATACAGTCCCAGTCTCTGACCCATCTGTACTCAAGCTAACCCTAGGTAGAGGGGCAGGATCAGGCTTTGAAAGCATGGTGCTGCATTGGGAGCTACTATTGCCAAGAAGATGACAGCCACCACACCAAACTGGTTTCCAACTATATTTAACCTCCACAAGAGCTGGCCACTTCAAAGAAGATTGCCTCCCTGAGTCTAGCCTGATCTTGGAAGGCATTATCGACTCAGAATTCACTTTAACACATACCCTCGCAAACTTACGTTGTTCTAATTTAGCCGTATAAGAGTCTACCGGCACAGGCTTTCTCACAGTACTGGCAATCCAACTTAAACCATGAGGAGTCTAGTAATCAAGAGGGACATTGTGAAGAGTGATCCAAATGGGGAAGGATTTGTGTTCCTCTTTACTAACAGGCATGCCAGGGACCCACTGTTTGGGGAAGAGAGGCCTTCCAGCAAAAGCCCAAGGGCCAGCAGACAAACATGAATCCATCATCCCACGGGAAGCAAACCGGAAGAGGTAAAATTCAATGCCATGCTCTGCAACATGGCTAACCCCAAATCTAGCCCATATTTTTCAGGCAATATGATTAATAGCATGGAAATTAAGGGGCTTTCCATAAAAATGCCCAACGAGAGTGAATCCCCAAACTAATTCTCCTTGTAAAACAACATCAGGGGGAGGGAAAGTGAATGATGTGTCTCCTTCAAAACTTTATGGAGGGAAGTATTGCATCGGCCCAATCATATCCACAAACCCAATCTTGACTACATTAGCCTAGGAAGATTGCGGAAGGCAAGTATTTGGACCAGAGGAACCATTCCCAGAACCAGACGAAGGAAGGTGAAAAGTACCTGCCTTTGGTGTCGTAGTTCGAAGCCCATCAGCCTCAACACCAGATAGCACAGGGGGAGACACTATATTCACCGACAGAGTACTAAAGCCCAGTTCCTGCCGCTTTGTGCTTTCGAGGAAAGAAGCATCAGGGATAGGAGACCGCATCAGGGCCGTTCGTAGCAAAAGGGGGAACGAACTAGAGGGATGATCCATCGCATCCACTGAGTCCACTTCCAAACAGCTCAAAATGGGAAGAAATGATGGAGGGAACAAAAGGGAAGGAGCTGCCGAGGCCCCCAGGCAACCGGTCTTACCGGCGCCGGCGAGAATCGACCAAAAACCACCTTCTTAAATTTGAAAATTTGAAAACAAGGGAGAAGGGAGAGCAACCCTCTTGTACCCTTGCGGTCAGGACTAGCCCCAACTCCTCCAAGCCAATTCTAGAAGCAAACTCCTCCTCAAGTTTTGCATTCTCACTTCGAAGTGATGCTAGGTCCTACTCAGCGATCTAGAAGGCCTCCTCAGATCGGTGCAGGACAACCCCGAGGTTTTGTAACTCCCCCTAAGCCCCAGAAAGCTGGAGCTGGAGATCCACAATGTGGTCCTAGTAACGCTCGATCTCGGAGGCAGCAGCATCCAGGTGGCCCTGCAGCTCTTCCACCACTCTCTGGTCTACCCTCGTCTACGTCAGCCAGTGGACCTCCTCCAACACCTGGATCCGAGATGTACGTTGCTGCAAGCACCTCGGCAAAAGCTGCAACACTTCATCATCCTACAAACAAAACAAGTGAAAGGAGTTCAGGCCAGCAATTCTCAGTGAGGCATGAAAACTCAACAAAACGCACCCAGGCATAGGTCTCCACAATTGTAGGGGCTCTCAACTACACGGCCCACGGAGGGACCTCGATGGCCAACTCCTCAACATCAGTGGCCTCCCAGTCCTAAAATCTAGTGCAATAGATGTCGGACGATGGCAAGCAAGCTCCAGCCCCAGATGGGCTTCCTCCTCTTGGGCCTCGGTTGGAAGATCGCCTCCAATACCCTTTGGTGCATCGGAAGGAAGAGCAGGGAGCACTTTAGCTGATGGCACCACGGCATCACCCTTAGGGATGGCAACATTGGGGCAAACTTTGATGGTTGGCTCGCAAGATGGTTCGGAAATACTCCTCATCCACTCCACCATCGGAAGGCCCTTGGTGGCAAAAGAAGACGAGTAACACACAGATGCTTAGATCACTACCGAAAAGGACTGCCACAAGGACCACGGATGACCAGTGTCCCGACTTTCCTCTTTGGCTATGCTGGCAGGGGAGCGGCAGCCTTGACGGCCCTAATCGGAGAAGGTGGGCCCTAATGGCCCAGTGCAAGGGCCTCGACCTTCAAAAGATGGTCCCTTTGGAACTCCTTAGGGTGAGCCATGATCAACGTCATCAACAATGCTACGAACTTGACCTCCTCGCATGAAGGCTTGTCAGAGACGACAGCTGACTCATTGCCCCAAACCCTGGATATGGGCCAGTCTTCAGAAACCTTCACAAAGAAAAATCTGTCCTTTCAATTCTTGACGGAATCAAGAATGGCCTCGCTAATGCATAATTCGTGAGGGGACATGGAAATCCAATCCCCGCTTTGTTGAAAGCGGAAGATAACCTTTACCGCCATCGCTGTAAGGGACCTCCCCCGGTACGAAAGAATATGCCCAAGGAGCACAAGTACCAAATGGAATTCGGATGAAACCTTGACACAGATACTCTAAGGGCCTCAAAAATGTCAAAGAGCTCCCTAGGAATGAGGAGACAAAGCCCACGGCACAGGTAGGCCTCGTAAAGGGTGATGAATCTCTTCAAAGAAGGGAAAGCCCTATTGTGCTCTCCTGGCACCTCATACAGGATGGACATCGAGATATGATACTATACATACAAAGTCTTGATGTCATCAAAGTCAAGAACGGAGCTGGTCACATCTCCTTTGGGAGCCATGGAATCTGTGGAAATATAAGTTGTAGAGGTGAAGGAGCAGAGACTAAGCACTTTCGAATGTAGCACCTCCTTTATAATGATAGTTGCCGCAATAATTCAAAAGGGTGCCTAAAAATTGCACACTAATGATGCCTGCCACGTGTCAAAACTAGGGGACGTGCAATCCTGCCAAATCGTCATTCTCATTTAAGGCAAAGATACGACATTTTTTGATGACATCACATGGCAGAAAATGACAGGTTGGCAGCAGAGACACTTAATTTCCTCGGCCACTAAGCACAACTTCCTAGGTTTCCTACTGGTGGCAGACTAAGACGAAGTAGTAAAACCTTCTAGTTTGACCTCCTAGCCACTTTGGTCGAAGCCGACCAACTACTGCTCCAGCTCCGCCATGCATTTCGAAATTCAGCTGTTTGGTCAACAAAGCAACTCAACTACCACTCTGGCTCTACCACGCGTTCCAGATTTCAACCGTTTGAACAGCAAAGCCGGTCAACTACTGTTCTAGCTCCACCGCGCATTTTAGATTTAAGCTTTTTAGTCAACAAAGCTGGTCAACTAGCACTACTGCTTCACCACGCATTCCAGATTTCAACCGTTTGGTCTGTGAAGCCAACCAACTACTACTATTGCTCCGCCATGCATTTCTAATTTCATCCATTTGGTCAACGAAGTCGATCAACTACCACTACGGCTCTGCCATGCACTTCGAATTTCCCCAATTTGGTTAACGAAGTTAGTCAACTACCACACTGGATCCACCATGCACCGCGGATAGCAGCCGTTTATCCTATGAAGTGAATCAACTATCCACTCCACCTTCCTTGACCAGACTACTTCCACTCCAGGTTCCAGCCATTCTAGCAGTCCAACCACCTAACTTGCCAAAAAAAAAAGAGAGAAGAAGAGAGAGGAGTCATGCCAAAGGGGGGAAATTTGGGGAAAGCCTGAAAAGACAACACAGCATATTACGTCCAATCGTGAACATGCCAGAGGCTAAAAATTGAAACCCCCGACATAAGGGGCTAGTGATACGGATGGCTGGAACAGGCCTATCCAAAAAAGGCAATCAGTCCAGGAGAAGTGTGGCCCACTAGACCAGCGGACGGTCAATGCTTAATTGACCAGAGATGACTTTTAGAAAGATGGATGCGGCCCAAACCGAATATGGCCTATGACCCCGTCCCCAACCACAAGAGATTGCCTACCTTAACTAATTGCAATACGGAGTATCTCTCGAGATAGTGATCTCCCCTAGAATGGAAGTCCCAAACTCAATGCATATCCCACGATGAAAACCTGAATATTCAACGTATGCGGCATATCCACAAAGAAGGAAGGAATCCTTCCTTCCGATCATTACTGCCCTAAATAGCACTAGCGTCTTTTCTCCTGATTGTAGGAAACCTCTCTAGGCAGTTGGCAGCCAGCCTTACCGTCTAAGGAAGGGTGGCGAAGTCAGGCAGTTACAAAAAGCCCTAGAGGCACACCCCAGAGACACGCTCACTTCAGTACTCAAACCGACACAAGAAATCCCACCTTCAATTGACTTAAGCACCATTCCCTTTTCCACTATTCACTCACTAAACCCAGTGGCTAGAAAAGTGACTCCATGCAGTGCACCATCGAAAGACGCTCTCCACGGGCACACCATCACAAAAGCCGCTCCACGCCAAGTGCCCCTCCAAGTCAGACTCATAAATTCCCTTCCCAGCACCATTCCTAGTAAATTTTGTTTTTGCACTCTTCATTTCGAAAAGAGGATAATTGACTTGAGTATCGAAGGATAAATTGAAAAGTGAGTCCTGCTATTTTCCTCTGACTTCTTGTCCTTGGTTGTGGTGTGTAGGATCTAAGCCAAGTAGCATAGAGATCAAGACCCACATTAGCACGAACCCGAGACCCAGATGAACCCAAATACATTAAAGGCTCGAATCCATGACGCATCATTGGTACTATCTATAGGAAGCCGAACAAAGGTCTAACCATTATTACCCCAACAAGCATGGTAAACATAAGAGCCCAAGCCAGCATTCCAGCCAAAGATGTCACCTCCCCCGAAGATGACCTCTCTGTGGGTAGCTAGGGGAAGAGCAACCAGCCCCAATCATCCAGGCCATGGCGGAGTAGATGAACATGTCTCAAATGCTCTAAGCGCTTTGTGCTCACAAAGGAAGGTAGATGCAGGGGGCTCCCTCCTCCTCTGTCGACACCTCGACCTTAAGGCGTGGAGGCCATAAAATAAAGAAGCTGGCAAGGAGGGCCACACGCCAGTGTAACTCCGACGTCCTGGTGGCCTCGAATACCAAAAGTCGTTCTAGGCTAGAAAGACGGCTGAGCTACAAGACACCATAGGAGAGCCCAGAAAGAAGAAATCTACGCTACTCCCATGACAAGCAGAAGCCCCTAGTCTAAGAAGGAGCCTCTCTCATTACTCGACAGGATATGGTAGTAGCCGGCCGGCACCACTCTGCTTGGTCGGATACTCAGAATTGAGGACCTAACTAAACGCAAAAAATTTTGCAACATTCTCACGGGTGGAGGAGAAAGTTGACAAGATATGGAGGCGCGTGTTCAAAGGAGAAGCTAGCGAGTACTCCTTTGACCTGAAGAGGTCTCCTTTCACCATGGAGATCCGGACTTAGCCACTCCCTCTAAAGTTAAAAATGCTGACCCCAGAAGCATATGACGGGAGCACTGATCCCATGGATCATTTTGACTACTTTCACACCATGTTCAGCTACCAGGGCCTAGAGGAGGCTACTATGTGACAGTGCTTCCCCATTACTCTAAAAGGAGACTCCCAAATTTGGTACTATCAACTACCTATAAATTTGATTTGGAGTTTCCAAGTCCTTGGTGACAGCATAATACTCCTTCAGCCACTGAGAATGGAAGCAGCCCTGGCACCTCCCCACATCAAGCAAAGGCCGGGTGAGAATATGAAGAAGTTCTTGGGGCGGTTTACCACTGATGCCTGAAAAATACCTAAGCACACCGACAAGGTGAAGTTGAGTAACTTCATTTTTGCTCCAAAGCTGGGTAACTTTTTTAAACATCTAGCCTACAAGGACCCGCAAACCTTTCAGGAGGTTGAATCCATCACACAAGCTTACATAGCGGTGAAGGAGGCTAACGAGGCAAAGAACCCAAGACGGGTTGAACACCCACACCCTACATTGACGGACGGAAAGAGGAAGCATGGGGGCCATGACGACTCCCACCAAAAGCTGCCTAGGATGGAGCCAACTACATAGATGGAGTTTATCCCCATACACCTGACCACTCTGAATGACTCTTAGGCGAACATCCTCATATAGATCAGAGAGAAAAGGTTCTTAAAGTAGCCAAAGCTGGTGAAGAACTCGGAGGGAGGAGACCAGATGAAATACTGTGACTTCCATCGATCTCTAAGCCATAGTACAGAGAATTGCCAAACTCTACAAAAGGAAATCAAGGATTTGATCCGGAGAGGCCACATCACCAAATTTATAAGGAACCCAGGTTAGAATCCCAGTCCCAAGGGTGAAAATATGTCAAAGCACTAGCAACTAAGGAACCGAGTTGAAGCCGAAGTGGGTAATACGGTGACTGCCAGGCCACCTAAGACCCACAATCTGAACAACCAGGGGAGGCCGACTGGGAATAAGAAGCCAAGGGTAGGAGATGATGTCATTTGTTTTGGCAACAACAATATGGCACATATAATTCCTCCCCATACTGACCCCCTGTTTGTATCCGCCCTCATTTCAGATGGTAACATAGATTAGCAGTTGAAATGAGTTTTTATCGATGATGAAAGCTCACACAATTTACTTTATCTTGATATTTATTTCAAACTTGGTTTGAAAAAGAGTTAATTAAAACCGACGAAGGGCTACTCTATGGAATGGATAATGAACTAGTGACTGTCCAATGAACCATATAACTGGAAGTCACCTTGGGCACGTACCCTACGACAACGTCTTGCACGCTCACCTTTGTGGTTCTTGACCTGCCTTCAATGTACAATGCAGTACTCGACTGACCATGTCTGGTGGCATTCAGAGCCAGGACATCGATACTCCATCTAACTGGAAGTCACCTTAGGCATGTACCTTAGGACAACATCCCGCATGCTCACCTTTATGGTTCTCGACTTAGCTTTAGTGTACAATGCAGTACTCAGCCGACCATGCCTGGTAACGTTTGGAGCCGAGGCATCGATATTCCATCTAAAAATAAAGTTAGTGATAGCATGTGGTATAGATGAAGTGTTGAGCGATCAGGTGACCTGTTGGATGTGTTATCTATTCCAAGTCACCAAGAACGTCGTCGACAAACAGGCAGAAGACCTAGACCATCGCGATGAAGTGAATCTGCAGCAGGCATCATCCGGCGAGGTTGCCGACCTCTTTTTTTTTTTTTTGGTAAGCAAGGCTACCGACCTCATTTCCTTGGATTCAGACAACCCAAAGAAATGTATGCAGATAGAGGGCTCGCTCGTCGGACCCTTGCGCAACTAGCTAATCAACTTCTTTAGGAAAAATGCAGACGTCTTTGCGTGCACCACCAATGACCATGTTCACAACCTCACCAAAGACTTTGAGGTGCTCCGGGCACACCAGATGAAGTTAAATCCCTCAAAATATATCTTCGGAATATCCTCTAGAAAGTTTTTGGGCTTCATTGTCTCTCAGCGGGGGATCAATGCGAACCCAAAGAAAATAAAGGCCATCATGGACATGGACCCACCGCAAAATGTGAAGGACGTCCAAAATCTAGCAGGGAGACTTGCGGTGCTCTCTTAGTTCTTGGCTATGTCTAGAGATAAGTACCTCCCTTTCTTCAAGGCCTTGTGGGGGATAAAGAAAAAAGGATTCCAATGGACGATCAATTACCAGACCGCATTCAATGAACTGAAGAAATACCTGACTTACCCCCATCTCCTGATGTCATCAAGAGAGGGTGAGGAGCCGTACCTATACTTAGTAGTTTCAGAGGTGACGCTGAGCCCCGTATTGATTCGTTAAGAGTTTGACACATAACAGCCAATTTACTATGTTAGCAAAACATTGATCGGTGCCAAGACTCGATACCCCCACACCGAGAAGATTGCGTTGGCACTCATCTTTTCAGCCAGGAAGCTACGGCCCTACTTCCAAGCTCACCAAATAGTTGTTCTTACCGACCAACCATTGAAGGGTATCTTACAAAAACCAAACGTGTCAAGTGGCTAGTTAGGTGGGCAATTAAATTAGGTGAATTTGACATAAAGTTTCAGCCAAAGCTGACCATTAAAGGGCAGGCACTGGCCAACTTTATCGTTGAGATCACAACCCCAATTCTAGATACAGGCTATGCTGGCAACGCCGACTACCAGAATGAAACGCTAGATTGGGCTCTTTATGTGAACGACTCGTCAATAACCTTGGGCAGTCGGGCTGGAGTAATCCTGGGGACTCCTGATGGAGTCGAAGTAATATACTCCTTGAAACTAGGGTTCCCAGCCACCAATAACATGGCTAAGTATAAAGCCTTGCTCACAAGGTTGTGGCTTGCCAAGGAGTGCTAAGCAAGGCACATGACTGTATACAATGACATAGATTTGATCATCAATCAAGTCCGTGGAAACTTTGAAGTGTCGAAGCTGTCCGTTGCTCGCAAAATACCTAGTTAAGGAAAAGAACATGATCCAAAAGTTCGACAAGCTTGACATGGTTCACATTATAAGGGCAGAAAACTAGAAGGTCGATCAACTTGTAAGGGCAGCATCTGCAGAAAGTCAGGAGCAATACTCCAGGGATGTGCGAGATATCCTGACCTCTCCTAGAAACGAAGAGTAAGAAGTAATGTAAGTCTCCGACGACGAAAACTGCATGTCGCCTTACTGGAGGTACATCGTGGATAGATCCCTACTAGAAAATCCAGACGATGCCAAGCATATAAAGAAGATAGCCGGCTGGTATACAGTCGTGTACAGAAACCTTTACCACCATGGGTACTCGACCCCTTACCTACGATGCCTTATGCCGGAAGAGGTTGACTACGCATTGAGTGAGGTTCACCTTGGCATTTATAGGTCACATATCGGCGACAAGAACCTAACCTTCAAGGTGATGTGCCAAGGGTACTACTAGCCGATTATGAAGAGGGACATCGTGAAATTTGGAAAAAAATGCGAGAACTGCTAAGTTCACGGCAACCGGCACCATCAGCAGCCTACAGAGCTGAGGACCCTCCAGGCACCCTAGCTATTCGCACAATAGGGGCTTGATATTTTCGGCCTATTTTCCATTGCATCCGGAAAAAAAAAGTTCATCTTGATAGGCATTGACTATTTTACAAAATGGGTCGTGGTCACCCTGCTGGCCTGAGTAACTACCAGCGGCCGCTCCATGGAAAGCACCACCAAAAGCCGCTCCATGCCAAGCACCCCCTCTGAGTCAGACTCATAAATTTCCTTCCCAGAACCATTCCTACTAAATTTTGTTTTTGCATTCTTCATTTCGGACGGAGGATAACTTATTTGAGTACCGGAGGATAAATCGAAAAGCGAGTCTTGTCGTTTTCCTCTAACTTCTCGTCTTTGGTTGTAGTGTGTAGGATCCAAGCCAAACAGCATGGAGACCGAGACCCACGTCAGCATGAACTTGAGACCCAATTGAATCAAAATCCATCAAAGACTCGGATCCACAGCGCATCATATATATATATTTTTTGAATTTTTATGATTTTGGTTAATACTTAAAAATTTGGTAAAGTATATCTCGGTCTTCCAAATTAAAAACAAATATGTTTAAATATATTTTTCAAAATTTCTATTTTATAAAAATGCACTTAAAATCACAATAAAAATGGATCTCTCTTAGATTTTGCACTTTTCTATGTTAGTGTGTGCATACGTAAGAGCCTGTTGACTTCCCTTTGTTACAACACATATTATTCTCGGAATAACACCACATCATGTCTAAAAAATCCTGGGTGAAAATTAAAGAATCAAACTACAATGTTGATATAACAATATATTAGGATTTGGTCAAAATATGTACCTAAACCTTTCATCAAATGTCAATTACAGAACTCTTGAGCACAAATAACACAACAATACATAATGACTATGAAAAATCTTTTTAAACTAAGAAAAAATCATGAAATGAATTCTAAACCAATTCGTTATAAAATAGTGGCCGCATATAAAAATAACTCTGCTTTGAAATCCATTTACTACAATCTGAACAAATGACTAGTTGAATATAACCATCAATATATCTAATAAGCTGTAAAAGAAAAATATATTGAGAGAAGTAAGTAATCAACCAGTAATATATCCTAGAAAATAAAATTAAATAACGTACTAGATCTTGATAAAAAATAAAACCCAAATCGTACCTTAACCCTTTTGGCGAGTTGCCATTAACCTTTTTTGAATACCATTAAAAAAACCTTATTGTCAAACTTTCCGATTGAGATCATATTCAGTTGTATATTTGAGGGATATCAGATGCCTCTCGACAATAATCTCGTCTGGTTGCTTGCTCGCAAACTAATGTTCACAATGCTAACTATCCTCAATGAATCATTGTTACCTATCTTTGATACCCTATAGTTTATAGGCATACATGATGTGAAGAAGGACTTCCCCGATATTGTACGGTGTGAGAAATCACAATCCATTACCCAACTTATCTTATGGCTTGTAAAATTCCGTATCTTCCCCACATAAATAACTCGAAAGTCCCTACAAATAGCGATGCAGGTCTAATAATTTCTGTCATGATCTCTACTCTCTTGTCACTTGTTATTGCGCTTATTCTCCTACTTCCAATTAAAGAAATCTTGCTTCATATAACCCTTCTTGTCATAGTGAAAGCACTCCATGTTCTAAAATTTTGACTGACCATTACTCCACTTTTATTTACCCCTTTGGTTCCTTAATCTCTTATACCCTTGACCACCAGTGAATGCCATGAGTTTCAGCTCTCCCTAATTATCATCACTTATCTTCTACTTAGACTCATCCATAAGTAGAAACACAATGACCTCAATAAAATTAAACATGTCGTTTCCAAATAATAATATCATGGCAAAATGATCTTATAAGGCTAGTAAGGAAGCTAACAATGCTAACGTCTTGTCTTCCTCATTGATCTTCTTATCAAGTGTCGACATATGGATTAAAAAATCCTATTAATCACATCTAAATATTTCTCAAAGCTTCTTCTTTTTAACAACTAAAAGTCATAGAACTTCTTATTCACATATAACCTTGTTCTTAATGATTTGAACTTGTATCAACTTCTAAGCTTCATCCATACTTCCATTTGATCTGATAAGCCAATGACTTTTTGAGAAGTATTATCCGTAAGGTATATCTTTATCATATAATTAGTAAGATCCCTCTTATCTTATTATTACACATCATTCATTTTCTCTTTCTTGTCCTCCTTTTTCTATAATGCTTTTACTGTTTCTTTTCAAATCAAAATGTTTTATATCTTTTTTACCAAAGAATAAAATTATTTTATCCGTTAGATTTCTCAATATGGAATGTAAGCTCCTCAACATTAATACCATCAAATTATAATTTTAAGAGCCCAAAGAAACATACTCTTTAACACTTTATTGGGATTCGGCAAAAACATGCATAACCAGTGTAGTAGAACATATCCGAACTCCTCGTTAAACATCAACTACTAATTTTTTGAATACAAAAAATATAATGATGCAAAACTATTTTTAATATGAAAAACTCTTCTAACCCAATAAAAAATTATGGGATAAATACTAAATAAATCTACTATAAAATAGTAATCAATTCAAAAAATAATCCCCTTTAAAATCTATTCATTACAACCTAAGTGAGTGACTGGTTAAACAAAACCACCAACATATCTAGTAACCCAAAAGGGAGAAATACAGTATGAGAAACAAGTAATCAAATGATAATAGCTCCTAAAAAACAATACTAGAATAATGTATTCAATCTTAACAAAGAATAAACTCAAATTAGACCTCAAGCGGTTGTCAAACATCTTCTTTTCTATTTCTCTCTTCTCTCTCTATGTGGTTCTCCTTGTGCTATAAAATAATTTCATATGTCTAAAATTATATCAAGCACAACTTTATACCAGTATCAACATATGAACATGCCTTAGATATGCATCAGAGGTGACATCCCTAGACATATAGCACACAAGTGCCCCTCAAACCTGCATTACACCCAACTTTTGTAGACAAACCATACAAATACATCCCTTAAGTGCGTATCAGGAGCAACTCTTCTAGGCAAGTGTTGCACATGCTTTCTTTAAACACCAATTATGTGCCATTCAGTTGACTTTTGACCTACCCATAACTAACCCTTGTACAAATATTATGCAACCTTTCAATATCCTTTGTTACTCAGACGATTCCCGACTAACCCTTAATTAACCTCGTATGAATATCTTGTAACCCTTGCTTGACTTCTCTACCTAAGCTTTCATGTGCAAATATCATGCATCTTCCTAATGATTCGTTCATTTGTTGTGGCACCCACAAGAAAAACCCAAAACCTAATAAATTTTCTCTCATACCCATGTGGGAGACTCTTTACCTTTACCGACGATCGTCACTTCTTACCCTCTAGCAACTTTTTTTCATGGGGATTCCACCATCAACCTCTATAAGTTTGAACGATACCCTCTTTCACTTTATCAAACTTAGAATACTCCCACTCCTCTTCGACTTCTTCTCCATGATAGAGTCACTCCCCCTCCTACTCATCCTCGGCTTTATGTTCTTCCTATCTTAACCAATTGCCTATTGGTCAACTTAATGTTGCAACTATAAACTAAAACTTTCATCAAGTATTAGCTTGAACACTTACTTTTCTTGCCACAATCAAGACACATTTGATGAGTTTTTGTTAGCTTCTTCTAAACACTGTGCAAAAGTCCCCCTTGTCTAGCTTTCAATTGAAATAATATTCAACCATATAGGCATTCTACACGCCCCTCAACACAAGCTTGATCTCGGTGATTGTCCATAAACTAACATCCCTAATATCAACTACTCTCGACGAGTCATCATTACTCATCCTGAATACACCATAACCCTAGGTGTCTAGGAGGTGAAAAGGGATTTCCTCAATATGATATGGTATGAGAAATAACTATCCATTACTTAACTCATCTCATGGCTCATAAAACCCTATTTTTCTTATATGGATGACTAGAAGGTCTCCTTTATAAATCAAGTGAAAAATGACTGGTTATAAAACCATGGGACAAGCTCAAACAAATCATTTGTAAAATAATGACCGGTTATAAAAATAACTTTTCTCCGAAATCTCTTTTCTACAATTTGAGTAAATAATTAATTGAATATAACTCCCAATATGCATACTAACCCACAAGAAAGAATGACATTGAGAGAAATGAGTAATCAAATAATAATATATCTTAAAAAATAATACTAGAATAATGTATCCGACCTTAGAAAAGAAAATAATTTAAATTAAACCTCAACCACTTTCTAGATCTCAACCAGTTGTTGAACATCTCTCCCTTCGCTTTTTCTCCATTCTCTCTCTCTCTCTATGCAATGATTATTATACAACAAAATGATTTTGAATATTCTAAAATCATATTAGGCGTGACTTTATATCAATATTGGTATACTAACACCTCTCAAACGCATATTAGGTATAGCCTTTCTGGATAAATAGTGCACAAATGCTCTTAGGCACGACCTTTTGGAACAAACTATGCAAGTGTGCCCGTTATGCACACATTAGGCGCTACTCTTTTGTACAAACAGTACACATGCATTCAATTGACCCTCACACAAATATTACATAATCTTTTAATATCTTTTGTCAGTCTAGTAACTCTCTACTAACCCTTGAAAAACCTTGCATGAATATCATATGATCCTTACTTAACTACTTTGCCTGAGCATTCCACGTATAAACATTGTGCGTCTTTCCAATGACTCATTTGTTTTTTGTTACACTCCTATGAAAGTAATCCAAAACTCAATAGCAATCTTATAAGCAGTTATATGAAGAAAATTTTCACATGCATGATATATTATATGCATTTTAGTTTCATAAGAAAATAGTATTTATCTTGGTAGATATACCGGAGTATAAAACTAAATATGTGTGAATCTACTTCATGCATGTCATGACATAAAAAAGGTAAAAAGGTTTTAAAATATTTTCTCAAAGAACTCTTCTGATGTTCAAATTAGTAAAATATATTTAATAATAGACAAAATAAATATAATGAATATTAAAATAGCTGCATAGTAGAGAGAGTGCTGTAGAGCAAACATTATGCCCTACATGTCCCATACAGGGTTTCATTAGAAAATCCAGTGGGCTTATTTGGAGGACTTGCTTCGTATCCTTAAAAAGCTGCAATGTTGCAAGCCTAAGCAAGCTTGGGTATGGTATAAGCGTAGAGTTAAGCAAGCTAATCAAGTGAGACAAAATATTTTCCTAGAATAACCTCGACCAATTTTCTCTTAATATAAACAAGTTGCCTTGTGGTTTGGCTATAGACCGCTCATCTTGAAGGTAACTACTAGGAAATCCTTCCCTAGCAAAATATATTTTTGTCCCTAGAATTCTCTCTGGCGCTAGAGTTTTCTCTCCTTGGACTACACCTAAAGACTTTATTCTTTAAGTCTTAATTGGACTTATACCTCCTCCTTTCATGTCTAAGTTACCCTTTTATGGAAGAAAATGCTGGGGAACCTTAAAAATAAGCAAGATTAGCATTCTCTTCTTGGCGCAACAATTCAATGCTCGGGTTGATGAGGAGTTTGATACCTATAGTGACATTCGATAGCATGAGTGAGATGGATTGTGTCATTGATTGGTCTTGATGATTGGTGAATGCTCTCCCATTGCTCATCCATTTGGCATAGTCTTTCACATAGGCTTCCAAGCCCCAACCTATTTTGATTTACTTGGACCTTAGCAAAGGAAGTTCCTTAAAAACCTTTGCCCCCTTAACAGAAGTAAAATAAGGATTTAACCATATTTTTAAGGGCTTTAATAGGAAAATTGAGGACATAGGACTGACGTCGTAATATGAAAGTGTAATACTTAATTTCTATCCGGCTGTTCATTAGATCTCAACAAAGGCTCTCAGTCTTAATAGCTAAGAGACTCTACAGTTTTTTAGGGACCAAAGAGTTGAGGTGACTTAACGAGTTTCCCAAGCTATTTGAACTATCTTCTCTTTATGCACGGGTTTCAAAGTAGTTGATATCGACGTGAGTTCCGTTAACGCGTTGAGGTTAAATAGCATGTTTACTTTGAGTGATTATAACCCTCTTTGTTACATGTGTTTTTCTAAACTAGATACGAAAAATTCCCGAAAAAGAATTAACTCCAACATTCTACCAGCTTTTTTTCGATATGTCATTAGGCAGTTTGAGCAATCTTTAGCCTCCGCCCATCCAAGCACTTTGAATCTTCAGGCCATTAGCCCAACCGGGTACTTCGGCCATGGTATCCTATATTTCAGCTGTACCGAGTTTACATTGGCTTTTGGCTAGGCCATTGGTTAATTCGGCCTCTAGCCTTACTGCTGCATCCTTTAAACAACTTTGACTTTCAGCCAATAGTCTCAGATCTTAGTATTTTGTAATACGTGTTTCAACGGCAAAACCTATAAAGTAAACAGAAGAAGATAAAAGCAGAGGAAAAATGGGAAGGATAGAGGATAGACAAAAGGGTGTAGGGGAGTTTTGCCAAAGGGAAAAGAAAGATAGAGGGAAGGTTCGAGAGAGAAAGAGAGTTTAAGAGAGACAGAGAGAGACTAGAATGAAAGAGAGAGCAAGA